>JXPZ01001541.1:0-13782 GCA_001014575.1 Themira minor
CTGGATGGATCATTGCGTACATCTTTAAGAGAAGTGTACACTTTTTTCCTGGAACAGTTCAATATTTCGCAATTTCTGTAATTTTGTGGCCATTTTTGAGCAAGTTGTTCGCCAATGACCTCTCTTCCACACTGCAGTGCTTACCGCGGNTTCCCATTTTAAAAAAAAGTCAACTATTTAAACTAATAACTAACAAATGTGTATAAAATAGCCAATTAATTTAAATTGTTTATAAAAAGAACGTGTTCACACTACAGAGTTGAGCAAAATTGTGAAGTGCACACTATTTATATGATCTACGCTCAACTCATCTTGAACAACAAACTAACGGATTTCAGATTAACTATAAAAAGTAAAAGGACATTTTCCATTGAANAAACATAACAGACCTTTTTTGAATGCAAGGAAATCGTTTTTTGACCATAAACAACGAAGAAAACAAACAAATACAGAAACATATTTGAAGTGTGCTATTTATCTGATCATGGCTGTATAACAAGAATAATGAAATATGCTAAGAAAAGAAAATACGTTTTAAAATAAATACAAAATTTCTTCTGAGTAATCTAAATGTGATATGAATATTGACTGTTTAGGAATAATCCCTAAATACAATGTAGTGAGTGCCATTGCTTACTTCTTAAGTCAAACTATCTATTGAACTGTGACTGAAACAGAACGTGTAATATAGAAAGCGTAAAGCAGAGTGTAAAGAATCCGTACCAAAAGTGTGTTAAGAGCCCTGAGCTACGGTGAATGAAGTGATGTGCTCAGTACATATAACGAATGAGATTTAATGAGAAGAAAAATGAAGAAACTAATGCATCTGAGAGTTAAAAAGCGTTTTTGGACTATACAACCTTCTCCATTGAGGGTAATGCACAAAGTCTATATTGAATATTTGCTTAAAGATAAAAAAATTTCCTATTACCACCCAAAACTAGTTGTTATTAATTTTATAACTCTTGTATATGTCAGGTGCATTCCTCTTTTGTTTAGTCGGTTCCAACTTTATTGATTCCCATTGATGCAGAAGCACATTTTTGTGTTGGAATATGAACTTTGTTTTTGGTTAACAATATTTTTTCGAAAAGCCCTTCCTAGTACGTTTTTTCGAACTTATACAGCTTTCTTTCGAGGAAGGGCATTTGCATAATGAGGTATAAGGTGTCCAAGACAGTAGCAAAGTAGGTCGCTTAACATAGACACGATAAGGCATTTGATAAATATTTAAAATAAT
Organism: Themira minor; assembly: GCA_001014575.1. Taxonomy (NCBI): domain Eukaryota; kingdom Metazoa; phylum Arthropoda; class Insecta; order Diptera; family Sepsidae; genus Themira; species Themira minor. Next base: position 1,241 of record JXPZ01001541.1, read on the forward strand.
TATTTATCACATATAAATGCAAAATTGTTTATTATAAAGAAGAGAAATCATGTCATAACGTGCTTTTTTTCAAATATTCAAAACATATATAATACTTGTTAGGATTATTTATCGACGCACAACAAGCGTTTGCTTTTGGGACCCCGGATTGATATTCAAATTAAAAAAAAACTTACCGCAATCGTACTATCCTTTACCTGTCCTCAAAATTTTTTTCTGCCAGTTGTCAGACATACAGCTTTTTGATGTTTCTGAGGATTGAAAATACACAATGTTTTTATAAATAATTTCAAAAATATTTCTAGAACAAATAAATTTCTATATTAATAATAACTAAAATAATTAACACACAAAAATTCACAATATAAATACAAAATGTGAATGTTTTTGGGTTTTGAATTGGAATCTCAGCATGACACGAGGGGACAACACATCCAAGTGATTGTTGTTGCAGTCGTATCTGCAAATAATGTTAGACGTTAAGTTATTCGAATTAATGATATTTATTTTGTTCTTCATTTTCGTTCCGTTTATTAGGAGTTATAAGGCGTTTACCAACCAAACCTAAGCCGTGTCAATAACACACGGGTATTGAGCGGTATGGTGCGCTCCTCGACAGCTATTGAGGGAGTTTGGCCACCAAGAACGATTCAGGTTACGGTACCTCTCATACAAACCAAATTTGTGACATTCATACAAATTTTAAGTGGCTTACAAGAAGCAATTTTTTTGAAACATACCCTTGTATGAATTATTGAAACTGATCCTCCAATTTTGACATGATGAAGTTGTGTAGCTTACATAAAAGTCTATCATACCAGTCGAAAAAAAAATATTGTTTTCAATACCCAGAAGAGTTACTCCAGTGCTTTTAGCTTTGTTTTTCTTGATCATGTTAAGTTAACTACGAGCTTTTTGGATAAATAACTGCCCTCATTGAATTCAGATCGTTCATTACACATCATATCACAGGTAATTATTTAGTCACCTCTTTTAATATCTCCTAAGTTTTATTAAAACAAAGTAAATGTTCGTAAATCAAGAATATAGTCTAATTCCCAAACGCTCTTTAACTTCCATACGCACTCTGGTTTTCTGTTAGTCATTCTCCTCCTAATATCTTTTTCTCTATTTGTGCTGTGAAAACCACTACATTCACCTTTTCACAATTCTCTTTGCTCACAAGATGCGACAGATTCATTAACCCCTACTCTGTTTTTCGCTTTTATAAGTTAGAGATTTAGGGAGATTTTTCACAGTTTTATTTATTCGGTCATTTTTAATGTTTTTAAATAGTACTCCATATTCGGAGTAATTTCGGCCATCCTTAGTAATTCTTAAGAACTTACATATGAATGGTCATTCAAATTGATTATTTTGATTTATTATTGATATTAGCGAAAAATTGAGTATTAGCGAGAGATGGGGGCCATGAATCTGTCGCACCAAGCGCTAAGAACACTGGGCTCCGGTGAATGAAGCGATGTGCATAGCACAAACAACTAATAAGATGTGAAGAGGAGGACACAAATTACAAAACCCCATTCGTCTGTCACATTTTATATTTTCTATTTTGTAGAAGTAACAAAATATCACAATTGAAAAATGTCTATGACGCGATCAAAATCAAAAATAAATTATAAGAAATCTGGTTCTTTGTAAAGTTGTTTAATTTGCTTTAGAGTTATCGGAGGATTTGTAAATTAAATCATTTTGGAACACATAGTAAAAAAACATGAAAACATGTCAGTCAATGCGAATAATGGCATTATGCACGCTAAGGATCTGCTATTGAGGTGGTCTGTTGTGGTTTGTTTAAAATTTGTAAAAAATAGTTTATTTATATCCAAATAGCATTTAACTCATCTAAATACATGTATGTGATAGCTGTAACATTTATTACTTTGTTTTTTTCTGCATGGCTTATATATATATATATGGAATATTCATAATTAATATTGTTTATATTCGGCGACGAACCGCAATCTAATACGTGCAGAATCCTACAATAAAAAAAATGACTTGTTTTCATTTTCATCAAAAAAAGGCAACGAGCCACTATTGATAAATTACTTTAACAGTTTTATTTAAAATGCAAAATTATACCCCATTGCACAATTAATTACATACTTCATAATGGAATTCTTCCAATATAATAATTTTTATTTACTATTTTAATGCTCTGAAACTCATATCTCTTAGGCTGGTAATTGCAATTTTTTACCTTTAAGAACCTTAGTAATATACAAATAAAAAAAATCGCAATATAATATAGTTTGGACAATACCAGCAAATATCGCAATTAGATCATAGTGCGATTCCACAATATAACGATAAATCCAATTTAACAAATACAACGCGCGATACGACCCAAGTGCAAAAAGATAGTGACTAGTGATAGATTCGGCTTCACCAGTCTTACTGACCATAAATAGTTGTGGTAGAATGGCTACAGATTCAAGGTAAATTGAAAATGTCCAAAGCACTTCCATTAGAGTAAATTCATGATGTATAAGTAAAGATAGCAACACGCACGGAATCAACAGAAATTCAATACGGAACGAATCGTGGTTGTGGTCATAAGTAGCCTTAAACTTGACGTACATCAAATAAATAGTTGCTCCGGACGCTGCCAAGAAAAGAACTTTCATGACTGAGTTATAGAGGCTAACATAAGTTGTAAATAAATCCAGATAGCGAGTCAGATATACTATTGCAAATAATATTTGAGACTTTCCAGAGATTCCAGCACAAGATCGAGATTTCCATATTTTCAGCAAAAGTATTAAAATTGCAAATACGTGTGATAGATCGCCACATAGTCGAAAGATATTCATTTTGTTCTTTTTTTCTTGTTCTGTTCAATAATTTGTCCAAGGTTTTACTGCAATAAAAAATGATGTAAAATTAAATATATACAAGATTCCAACATATTAAATACTTTTCTCGACGCTCCTTGTTTATTAAATAAGAATGTCAGCACAAAACATATATACGTGATAAAGAAATTACGAAAATTTGTTGAAAGGTACCGCAATTACAATGACGTGGCTACACCGTAATCATAATATTGTTTAACATGTTTTTAGTATATTTTATAGAGATTTGAATATTCAAACAACTTTTCACAAATTCTCAATTTGTATTGTTTATATGCAATTAGTTTTTACTCACAGACAGAGAAGTGGTGCAAGTTAATACAATTTTGATTTATCATCAATTATATTTTATAAAATAGAACATAGAATGCCGGCCTAAATTATACATACGTAGCTGCCAACATTAAATGGGTTTTACAAGTACACACAGAGTTGTAATAAAATGGAATTATTGGAATAGATTTCATTAACAAAATAATTACTTAACATAACTCAGTTGAAGTGTTTATTTTGTTTCAATAAAAAAAAAATATTTGAAAAGTAAACAATTCATAACATTATTAAATTTAATTTATTTTTACCGTATCAGAAAGAAACATTCATATTTTCATGTTAAACGTATCTAAACATACATATGTTTTTGTACCTAACCACAACGATTAAGCCATAGAGTACAGAACAGTCTCAAAAGTATTACATATGCTCGGTCCATACCGGTTAGGTGTGCAGTGGAATGATTTCATGACAGCCGACAAGTTATCATTTTAGTTTGTATCACCTATAAACGTTGACATAACCAGCAATTCTTTTATACAGTACAACCTTACTTCAAATACATAGTTTTGATTTCCTACAAAAGTAAAATAGCTTAGTTGCATTATATTTTTTTTACACAAGTTTGAATTATTTGCTTCCGGAAAAGTTAATTTAAAATGAAACGTAACTGTTTCAAAATCAGTAATGTACCTAGGGCGTCAAAAATTACCAATATGTCGCGAATAAACCAACAAGTGGAAGTTCCCATTATTACTTACTATTTAAACCACTACAACCCGAACAGAATAAATATACATATATTTATATGTATATATAAATGTCCAACAGGTCAGACTCTTTTAAGATAAGACAAGAACTTATGTGGTTAATTTAACCAGTCAGCTAAAAATAAAATAATAATAGAAAAATATCAATTGGAATCAACTCTATTACCGATTCCTCAGATTTGTGAACAATAACAAAGCGGTTTAGGTCTGGAAAATCTACCTAATGGAGAGGAGCAACACATTTTAACTGATAAAGAATTCCACAGTAATCAGGTGTAAACTATAGTAAGTGGGAATATATGTATAAAAATGTGTGCCCTAACCTATCTTTATGCCATTTACCACATTATGTTAAATAAAAAAATAGACAATCGACTAGTATAAAGAATTGTTACAATGTAACATTTGTCATATTATCAGGGGTAGGTCAAGTAGATAATTCCGCTTCAGGAAGAACAGTTTAGGGTGAAAGTAAGCTTATATACCACTTATATAGCCAAGGATGTAATAGATCCAACAGCCATGGTAGCAGTGCCGACTCTTCCATGGAGTCCCCACATGAGCCAAGATTGCTGTGTCCGCACGAGGTCTTTACCAGGGATTCGCTTTCAATAAACGACATGTTCGCTGTAAAGAGGGTGCAAAGGGCTCTCGGATTCTACCTTGGGGTACACCAGCTTTGATTTCCAGCCAGTGGGCAAAATGCCCCTCCTATATGTCGTAAAAAGTTCTACTTTTGACCTTAAATTCAGTTATGGTGTCTGAATGGTGCCTGGAATAGACTTTTCACGTTGTACATTAGTCCAGGGTGCCAAACCCTATCACACAATTGACTAACGTCAAGAATACTTCCAAACAAAGATGAATACTCTCGAATAATTAAGAAATTCACTAGTAAACGTATGGGTCTATAGAAACTCAGTTCCTGTTCTAGCTTCCGTGGTTTGGCATCATCATATTAACTTCAGCTCTTTTCCAAAAAGTGTGGAAATGGCTACTTCTAATAATGCCATTGAATATTTTCACCAGCGAGCTTATTCCACTCTCTGGTAGGGAACGAAAAATGCGACAACCAAGTTGGTGACCATGGGAATTCTTCTAATTTCTTCTCTTACTTATTCAGCCTTAATAGGTCGAATGGGCAGATCCATTTGAAAAAACGCATATAGAAACTTTTCAACTTCTTCGTTTTCAACAGCGAACAAAAGTTGAATGAAGAGAATGTCTGTTCTAGATGCCGCAAATTTTCTGAGCTATGTTTTTCTACGTTGGACCATAAAACAAGATGTGACATTACATAGGTTATGATACGCAATTCCATGTTCCGTATCTTCATAATCTTCGCTGATGGCCATGTTGTGTGCCTCATATAGGGCAATTTTCAACCTTTTGGTTGTGCCATTGTGAACAGTTTTGTCCTTCGGATTTCTAGTCGTATGCCGAATTCTGAGCAGCCTTCTTTTCTCAAGGATCATTGGTTCAATTTTTGAATTCCAGAGGTATAGGTCGCGTCGAGGGGCATAACTATTCCAGAGCTAAACTGAACTTAAGGGTCAGTGGAAGCAGACGGGATGTCACGAATATGTTACGTATAAGTGATATTATTAAAGATTTTCGCTTTTTGGCAATGGTTGAAAGTTAGGTTGATACGATAGGTTAATGTCGGAAGTGGTCCGAATTAAGGTCACATTACATTAGTTTTTTTCATGTCAATGTCTTACTTATGCCAAATCCAAGATGTCCGGAATCTGTCCATTGACCAGTACATTGGCTCACCAGTAGAGTGCCCACGCAAGTTAGATCCTGTAGAAATTAACCCCTTTTGGATTGTACAGCCTGAAGATCAGAATATATTTATAATGTTTTCAACTTTTCTTAAATTTATTTTATCTGAGAGCCCGACAGTTCACACATAGCCACTGAGATCACCAATAACCCTGATACATTTATTTATGGCTCTTTAAAAGTTCATCCATAATCCATTGGAAAATTTCTTTTGCCAAGTGAGAGAAGGAGTTATTTCCAATATTAAGCCATCTCCATATGAATTTAAAAATAACATTATGCAAATATGATTAAATATTATTTAAAAGTTCATCCATAATCCATTGGAAAATTTCTTTTGCCAAGTAAGAGAAAGAGTTATTTCCAATATTAATCCATCCTCATATGCATTTAAAAATAACATTATGGAAATATTGTTATTTTTATTATTAAAATTGAATAGTCATGCTACCTGCTATGAATTTAATGAGGAGTATTTGGTAGTTGGCAACGAATATAGCTTACCAATGGGCTATGTAGATTTAGTACACCTGACATTTGGGCATGAGGTCTGCCAAATTTAAATTTGGCAGATCCGATCATCATTATATAATACAATGAAAAATGCAATGCTTGGTATACAAAAAAGTTTTTCTTGCTCTAACAGAGAAAATAAATCAATAACATGAACTGGTTGGAATAAAACTAATCCTTATCTTTAATAACTAGTTACACAAGGATTGTTAAAGTGGAAAGACGTTTACGTTTTCAGGAAATGGTAAAATCAATTCAGAATTCATATTCGGAACATGAGAACGTAAAATTAAATAAAATATATTTATTAAGGATTTTCTCATTACAATATATTTATAATTGCAAAATGATAATTTTAAAAGCCACCATGTCCTGGTGGAGGGACACCTCGCATTAAATTCGGTGGAGGTCCGTGCATTGGAGGAGGAGCACCACGTCCTAATCCAGCTGGTATAGGAGGCATCGTCCCCGGCAACATGCCAGCCATCATTGTTGGATTACGTGAAGTACTTCTTCCAATTGGTGTCATGTGTTGCTGCGCAGGTCCCACCATACCACGAACTGGTCCTTGAATAGCGGGTACTGAAGATACATTAACAGGTACCCNCCCACACCACGAACTGGTCCTTGAAGACCAGCGGGTACTGAAGATACATTAACAGGTACCCCACGACCAGCTGCTCGGCCCATTCCAGGCCCGGGAGCAGCACCGGGAACTGGGACCCGCGGCAAGCCCTCTTCTGGAGGTGGTGGTCCTTTAACCGTCAATGAAACTATGTTTTCACCTCATAAAAGAACAAACCCCAAAACACGTTTTTCTTCTCGCTATGGAACTTTAGCATTTTTGGAACGAATATTTCTAAATTCTTCACAATCACAAAGAATAAGATTCATATGNCTGGAACTTTAGCATTTTTGGAACGAATCTTTCTAAATTCTTCACAATCACCAAGAATAAGATTCATATGCTTATCAAATGCTTTAAATGTTCGAAAAGTTCAAGAATCCTGAACACAATTCGCACCCTATAATTGAGGTGCTGNCAATAAAAGTTCGAGAATCCTGCAACACAATTCGCACCCTATAATTGAGGTGCTGGATCATCTTATTATTTTTCCCAATAGTCTGAAATACATTTGCGAAATACATTTCCATTAAATGTAAAGTAATTAACAGTATAGAGATATGTATGTCCATAATTCGTTATCTGTTATTTACCATTGTAATAATATGTTCAGAATATTCAATGCCATTTATGTCAAGAGTATTACTTTTTATGTTATCTATATAATTTATATGCGAACATGTATCAACGGAAATACATGTTAAGAATGGCGCTATGATGACAGACTGCTTGATGTAAAGACAACGCTTTATTTGGCTTACTATTGGTTTTTACGAAAACAGTACAAATTTTTATAAAACGCTCACTTTGATATTAAACTTAAGCGTGCGCTAGATATTTACAATATAACCATATCTTAACAAGTATGAAAAAAATTCAACCATACATGGATATGTGTACAATTTTATGGCGCAACCATAATAAATTAAATGTGTTTTCAAATGATAGACTTAAATACATTAAAGATTTTTTTTTCTTTTCGAGAAGCAACTATGCACCTACTTGTACGTTTTGTGTTTATGAAATGTTTTATATGTCTCGTTTTGTGTTATAAATGAAGTTTTATAATTGCAAATTTATACATTCTGACCTCTGCTCAGCAACAGACATTGATAAAACCACAGACTTCTTAAATGTAGCATGTCAAATGGAACTTCCAATTCCAGNAATTCAACCATTCTTGGATATGTGTACAATTTTATGGCGCTAGGCACTAGGATGATTAGTCGCAACCAGGTTATTCACAGTGATATTGAAGTATGACCAGTAAGTCAGGTTAGTTTCGGAAACGAGCGGAGATTCAATGTTGTTTGTTTTAATCTGATGTTTATTGGCACAAAGGCTGTAAGCATTCCAAGCTATTCTGAGTACTATTTGCATAAATTATGAATGATAATTAGTTGACTGTTGAATAGTTTCATCATTTCTTGTATTCGATCTTTAACTTTACAAAGTATGTCGTTTTCCGGTGCCTCTTGCGTAGAATACCACTATAAAGTTGCAGTGCCTTTTATTTTCGAAAACTTGCTTTAATTTTTGCGCTTTTTTAAATCAACAAGGAATATTTGCTTTCCTTGTTTTTCACATAACTGACAGAATGAATTTTCTCAATTTTTTTGTAGTCCTCAGCAACTTACATTATCGGTCTAATTGGGTCATCCCTTAGAGCTTTGGAGAATTAATTCACATTTTCAGAGAAAATAACAGAGAAAATTAATTAATAACGCAGTTCTCCACAATAAGACAAGCCAAGTGAAAAGTAATTCACAAAACATGAACTGGTTGGAATAAAACTAATCCTTATCTTTAATAACTAGTTACACAAGGATTGTTAAAGTGGAAAGACGTTTANCCACCAGTTCGGTTTCAGAAAACACCACGGGACACCAGAACAATGTCACAGGGTAGTGGAGACAATTCTTAATGCATCTGAACCCAAAGAATACTGCTCAGCAGTGTTTCTTGACATCCNATGAGAACGTAAAATAAATAAATGCATTAAAAAAATTTATCTATTAAGGATTTTCTCATTACAATATATTTATNCTTTTGTTCAAATTCAAGAAAGTACTTCCAGCACCTTTCTTTCTTTTACTAAAGTCCTACTTACAAAATATATCCTTCTACGTCGTTTGTGATGATGAGAAGTCTGGCACCAAAAGAATAAATTCTGNGCGCATTGGAGGAGGAGCACCACGTCCTAGTCCAGCTGGTATAGGAGGCATCGTCCCCGGCAACATGCCAGCCATCATTGTTGGATTACGTGAAGTACCTCTTCCAANCGACAGAATTCTAACCGCAACTTTCGCAGACGACACGGNCAGCCATCATTGTTGGATTACGTGAAGTACCTCTTCCAATTGGTGTCATGTGTTGCTGCGCAGGTCCCCCCACACCACGAACTGGTCCTTGAAGACCAGCGGGTACTGAAGATACATTAACAGGTACCCCACGACCAGCTGCTCGGCCCATTCCAGGCCCGGGAGCAGCACCGGGAATCGGGACCCGCGGCAAGCCCTCTTCTGGAGGTGGTGGTCCTTCAACCGTCAATGAAACTATGTTTTCACCTCGTAAAAGAACAAACCCCAAAACACGTTTTTCTTCTCGCTCTGGAACTTTAGCATTTTTGGAACGAATCTTTCTAAATTCTTCACAATCACCAAGAATAAGATTCATATGCTTATCAAATGCTTTAAATGTTCCAATAAAAGTTCGAGAATCCTGCAACACAATTCGCACCCTATAATTGAGGTGCTGGATCATCTTATTATTTTTTCCGATAGTCTGAAATACATTAAATGTAAAGTAATTAACAGTATAGAGATATGTCCANTCCCACTGGGTCTTCCGTTCCGATTTCAACCACACTCTTAATTGTTTCTGTTATTATCATACTTAATTGTTAGTGCTTATTTTTCACCTCATANCAAATACATGTTAAGAATGGCGCTTTGATGACAGACTGCTTGATATAAAGACAACGCTTTATTTGGCTTACTATTGGTTTTTACGAAAACAGTACAAATTTTTATAAAACGCTCACTTTGATATTAAACTTAAGCGTGCGCTAGATATTTACAATATAACCATATCTTAACAAGTATGAAAAAAATTCAACCATACATGGATATGTGTACAATTTTATGGCGCAACCATAATAAATTAAATGTGTTTTCAAATGATAGACTTAAATACATTAAAGATTTTTTTTTCTTTTCGAGAAGCAACTATGCACCTACTTGTACGTTTTGTGTTTATGAAATGTTTTATATGTCTCGTTTTGTGTTATAAATGAAGTTTTATAATTGCAAATTTATACATTCTGACCTCTGCTCAGCAACAGACATTGATAAAACCACAGACTTCTTAAATGTAGCATGTCAAATGGAACTTCCAATTCCAGAAGTCCACGCAGACGAGGTCAAAGAGAAATTCAAGTCCCTGAAACCCTGAAACTCCTTAGCCGCCCCAATAATTCAGGCATTGCCAGAGAATGCTCTACACCATGTGACAAACATTTACAATGGCATCTTGAGGCTCAGCCACTTCCCTTCACAATGGAAACGTGCCGAAATCATCATGATTCCTAAGCCTGGAAAACCTGAGCTCTTACCGACCGATAAGTTTGNAATACTCTCAAAAATATGCGAAAGAATAATTTTACGCAGAGTTATGCCCTTGCTTGCCGTGTAATTTCAGACCACCAGTTCGGTTTCAGAAAACACCACGGGACACCAGAACAATGTCACAGGGTAGTGGAGACAATTCTTAATGCATCTGAACCCAAAGAATACTGCTCAGCAGTGTTTCTTGACATCCGGCAAGCATTTGACAAAGTGTAACACTCCGGACTTTTGTTCAAATTCAAGAAAGTACTTCCAGCACCTTTCTTTCTTTTACTAAAGTCCTACTTACAAAATATATCCTTCTACGTCGTTTGTGATGATGAGAAGTCTGGCACCAAAAGAATAAATTCTGGAGTTCCACAAGGCAGTGCGCTCGGCCCGATCTTGTACACTATTTACACATCCGACCTTCCAATACTAGACGACGACAGAATTCTAACCGCAACTTTCGCAGACGACAAGGCATTTATATCCTCTGACTTAGACCCAGTGGTAGCTTCTGAATCTCTGCAGAGGCAGCTATATATATTCGATATATGGTGCAAACGTTGGAATATAATCGTCAACTCTGACAAGTCTGTACACGTCACCTTCTCCCTGCCTCGTGAAACCTGTCCTCCAGTGCAGTTGAATGGGCATGAAATTCCTCGGAACTTCTCTGCTAAGTATCTTGGTCTAACATTAGACAGAAGATTAACATGGGACCCCCACATTAAAGCCAAAAAACAACAAATAAATTTGAAACTACACAAAATGTACTGGCTACTCAGGAAAAAGTCAAAACTCAGCATGAAAAATAAAACAAAAATAAACCTGGCTATACCAACAGTTTTTGAGGAGATCTCCAGGTATAGCACAAGATACATCACTAGACTGGATGGCCACGAAAACCACCTGGCGGTCAACCTCCTGGACAATAGCTTGCAAATCCGCCGACTTAAGCGAAGTCTCCCACTGGGTCTTCCGTTCCGATTTCAACCACACTCTTAATTGTTTCTGTTATTATCATACTTAATTGTTAGTGCTTATTTTTCACCTCATATGCTTTTGTATTTTGACCCATGAATGTATCACACCTAAAAAAAATTTTTTTTACCGACTTTGTTATAATATTTTTGCCATGGGCCTATTTCCCTGTGAAAAAGGTAACTTCAGACTTTTGTGGGTTTTCCCACCAAATATAAAGAAAATACGTTCTAACCCCCCACTATTCTATATACCCGTTGTTTCTTTACTACCAAATTGACATCACCCACCTCTACTCACACAGTCAATGATAGAATCCAATTTGAATTTCCATGAAGTCAAATTTGTACACATTTTTTTTTATTTTTTCATAATTCTTGTAATTCTAATTTTTAAATTAAATTGTTGTTCTTAAAATATTTAAAAAAATTTTTAACAAAACGGGGAACCGTGGGGTTGAGACCCTGAATCGTATACACATAAAAAACACAAAATTAATTTAATTAATTTGAGTTGTGGCTCCTTATATATGCCGTTGATGAATAATTTACTGGTCAGAATCCATAAAAAACATAAAAGACAATCATATGTTCGGGCTTAAGAATTATTGATTACAACACGAATGTTGACAAAAAGTTTGAAGCTTTAAATCTCTAACTTAAAAAAGCGAAAAATGCACCCTGAATTGGGTAAAGTGAATGTAGTGATTTTCATAGTTCAAATAAAGAAAAATATATTAAGAGGAGAATGAAAAAGACAAACCAGCGCGCGTATGGAAGCTAGAGAGCGCTTTGGGAATTACCCTGTGATTATATTCATCAAACCAATTTTAATATCGAAATTGAAAAATCATTTCATTCCGTAAGGCATGTTAAAATTCTTTGTAAGCTATATTGCTATAACTTTCGTATCTTTCTACATGTGTTGCTTATTTTTTTTATTATAAACTTTACGAATTCTATTAATGATGAACAGTTTTGATTCTGAAAGGGCCACTCAATTTTTCATCGTGCTCTAAATTTACTTAAGATGAACGAGGACAACAAAGCCAAATGAGGAAGCACTGGGGTCACTCTTATGCATGAAAAAGCATTCTATTCCGTCT
>JXPZ01001562.1:0-11811 GCA_001014575.1 Themira minor
AAGTGCAATGGAGCGGGGTACATGAAACATTAAGTTCAAGTTACTTTTTTCCAGATTTAAACGCAGTTCCTTTGATGAGTGAGTACCATGAAACACCGTCGAATGTTTTTGTTGTAATTTTTTGAGATCTTCCGCAGTGAACGCTTTCAAATTACCACCCCGAAGTCCCCTACGCGTTCCCCACAAATTGACGACATACCCGTTATACCAGATTTGGACGACATCAAAGATGAAATATTGCTCAATGAAATTGTCGAGCCGCCATCGTAAGTTTTTTGCATTTTTGCATGAAACGTGCCTCATACGTTGATGTCTGTCGCAGTGTCAGTGTAAATCGCTTCACCACCCTTAAGGAGCTCAACTCGGAGGACTTGCTGACTCAAAATGCCTTCTCCGCCATCGACGATGTGGATTTATCCGTGTTGACGCGCTGTCTGCAGGCCCAAAGCAGTTTGGACGAAGCGGACGAGCTATGGGACTGGGACAGGCTGTTCACCGAAGTGACGGCGGAAATCCACAGCGACAACAAGAGCGACGTGGCAGGGAAAGTGGGCGAGCGGGAGAAATCCGGAGCCACTCAGCCACCGAAAACACCCTTAGTGCACACATAGAGAACGATATCTCCTTCATTGTTTATTTGGTTGTCTCAAATAGTTTGATTTGTGTCTGTGTCTTTAAAAATAAATAATGACGCCCTACCCAGAGAAGCCCAGAGAACATTTCTACAAAATTAACACCTAATCATAGTTCTATATTACAATGCATAGAGCCGGGTCCACCCTTCCCTGACAGTCTTATACCACAACACGATCTGTGCTGCTCGCAACTGGTTGAGCGACCGCTCCTTTGGCGTTGGCATTCTTCAGCTTTTCCATGTCGATCAGGCCATGATCGTCGGCGTACGGCAACAGCTCACAGATGATCGGCGACTCGACGACCAANTAGCTTCTCCATGTCGATCAGACCATGATCGTCGGCGTACGGCAATAGCTCACAGATGATCGGCGACTCGACGACCAATATGTATTGGCAGGTCTTCGGCTCCAGCAAGTACATGGACACGATGGTGGCACTGGTGCGCACCTGTTTGCATGTTAGTTTCACTTCGACTTCGCGCGGCAAACCGGTGCGGTCGCAACGGGTGCCGTCCGCATAATGATGCCACAGGGATTGCGGATCGGTGGGACGGCGGGCGCCACGATCCGGCTTCTGTTTGGCAATCCAATTGAGATGAGCCTCTCGCGAGAAATACCCCAGAAATACTTCGGTTTCGGATTTTGTGTCCTTGTGGAACTGACGTACATGACGACCGAAACAGAATTCGTATTTCCACCAGCCAGTGCCCTGCAGCAAAGACAATGAGTCAGCATAAAGGTGGAGGGGATACTATGCGAAGGTAATACTCACCCCGGTCAGGCAGTTTTTGTCCGATACGAATTCCCGAATGGCTGGCACCATGTCGATGGTCATTGTATTCGGATGCATTGGGAAAAGCGGATGGAAGTCACCGCCAGCGCCGGCCACAGCTGCCGACTCACCATCCTGGTCCGCCGCCGACTCCTGGTTCACCTCGACACCGGCACTCTCCATCAAATCCAACACCAGCTTGTCTATGTCACCGCTCAGTTTGTTCAAGAACATGTAACGCTCTTCGGTGCGATGCAATGCGGCCGCGGCTTGGGTCATCTCCTTGGGTATGGGCAAATCGTCTTCGGTCACTGACATCTCGTCGAGTTCCTGCCGCAGCATGCTGAGGGGCTTGTGCGGATCGCTTGGGTCGTTGTAGCAAGTGAGGGGCACCTCTTTGGACTCCTCCGGATAGAAGGCGGGTATCATGCACAGCACCGAGGTCAACACAATAGCCTCGTAATTGCACGACGATGTCTCCTTGAACGAGTAAATCTCGTTTTTGCCGTGCGGATAGCACACATAACGCACGACTGTGGTGCGCGGCGCATTGATAATGTCGCACAAGGTGCCGTCGGTCATTTCCACCTCGTAGTACGGATATTTTGTGTTGTCGATTTTCGTGGTTTTGTACTTTGTGTTCGAGTCGGCAGATTTCGCGATACCCTCGGCTAGTTTTTGCTTATCCTCGCTCCAGCGCCCCAAATAGTATTCCTGGAATTTGACATTCTTTCCTAAAAGCAACCATTAGACGACATGGCAACAACATGTTAAATGCCTCAGCTTCTCACCTTCGCGCTCTTCGTGGTATTGACGTACGTGCATGCCGTGGCAGATCTCATACGACCAATACGCCTCAATGCGGTACGAGCAACTACGAGAGATGAACAAAGGTTGCAGCAACACCAGCGGCGCTAAAGTAAAACAACAACCGAATTGCGTTAATAAACCCCATTCGGACAGACGGATTGGCCACTTACACAGCTCAGTGGTGCCGGGTTTCGGTTCCTCTTTCTTGTCTTCTAGCACCGGTATCACACAGTCGTATTTCTCATGTTCGTGTGTGTAAAATGTCCTCACACGAGATGGCTGATCCTTCACAATGCGGCACAAAATTAAACATTCACAAGAAATTTCGGTGACATTTTCTTACCAAATCCCGTATATCTGGTACAGCAAAATCTATTTTGTAAATTATGGAATCGTCAAAGTCTTTGGCTTCATGAGCCCATGCCGTTTGACTGCACAGGAAAACAGCTACGAATGTCCACAAATTCATATTTACTATGAATTTTAATATTTATTGAAAATTCTAATAGCCAAATTGCAATGAAAATTGTTTGTTTTTGCTTCACGTTCGTTTCGAAAAAATTACGTGGCTGTCATTATGAAATTTGTTTTGTTCTCAATTTCGCAAAATGAAATTGGCTATACACGATTCAATTTTCGAGTTTTCATATGATTGTAATTTCAATAAAATTCTGCGAAATACTTATTGTTAATTTCGATGACAAAATGATATTATTGTGCATATTTTATACTAACTCTTAGTTTTTATTAATATATATTTATTTTATTTAGGGTTTTATTAGAAATTAATGGACACAGTGTGACACACAATGAATATTGATCAATATTTGAAATAAATTGAGGGATTTTTAAAAATTACAAGTCTCTCGTCAATCAGGCACAACTCGTTAAAAATTCAGTCGTTTTAATGATGTTTAAAATGTCATTTCNACTCGTTAAATATTTAGTCGTTTTAATGATGTTTAAAATGTCATTTCAATTAAAAACTTCATTATTTGTTCGTATATCTTATGCTTTGGCCCAACGAAAACTGTATCCAATTCACATCCAATGAATTCTATGAGAACCTGGTCCTCTCCCTTACGGTCCACGCGTGGCGTTTCCTTCAAATTGATGTTAAGTATGTGCAAAAATGTTAAAACCCGCGATTTCGCACTCTGAATATCCAACTCCAACAGTCTCTTTAACTGCAACTTGCGGCTATCATCAGTTCTGTGCAGAAATAGATGACGAAAACTGAAGTCAATGTGCTTGGCACTGCCGTCCGTCGCTGTCAGACGACGATAGTGTTCAAATTTTAGATTATCATTTTGAGTCGTTTCCTCGCTGGTCTCTTCTAGAACTGTCAACTTGGATTCCGCTATCTGAAATAAACTGCATAAGTATAAACTTTCAATCACGTTTGGTCCTGCCACTCACCTTAGTAAGATAACTAAACATTGCATCAGCTGCAAGTTTTTTCGACGTTTCCTCATCGTCGGAAAATCCNGGTCTTGCCACTCACTTTAGTAAGATAACTAAACATTGCATCAGCTGAAAGCTTTTTCGACGTTTCCTCATCGTCGGAAAATCCTATGCGCTTCATGTTACCCACTCGACAGGTGGCTTGAAATTTTTTGCCCTGCTTGGTCACAGAGATTACAGGCATGCCATTCGAATCGCCCGCACACATTTCATACAATTTAATGAGAGGATTCCGAAGGTTCTTTAACAGTGCATCATATAGTAGTAGAGCTGCTTGCTTGTACGCGTTATCGATACTCTTTGAATGCATGGTTTTTACCACGCTCTCCACCGACACGGTGACTTGGTACCTTCGGCCATGTATATTATATGCACATGATTCTTTATACGTGGGCAACGGACTTTTGTATTGCAAGCACAACTGCACAAGTTTACTGCAGTTGTGGTCGGGCTTCATAACGTATTGAATAACCCGCAATTGCGGTAAGTCGTATTTGAGCTCGGCATTTGACCATTTGGCCGTTAATTGCGCTTGTTTCTCAACGAACTGTTGCAGCTCCTCAAAAGGACCACGACATATGCTCTGCAAGGCAAACTCAAGTAAAGATTCCTCACTCGTCACGGTATGTTCAGAGAACGCCGTAAATTCCTCTGCGTATTCTTCGTAAGTATCAAATATACCGTTATATCCCTGATCCTCTTCATATATGCCCTCATCCAAATCACATTCTAATTCAGTTTCGTTCTCATAATATTGATCAAACTCCAAAGTTTCCCCAAAGAAAGTTGAAGGCGGCTCGTTATTTATTTCCGATTCGTTTGGGAGTTCCGACTTCTCCATCAAGCCGTTAAACTTGTCCACAATATAAGTTGGTGTTTTAAGCACCACTTCGGCAAAGAATTCCCTTATCTTTCCCTGGTCGGCTTGAACTTTTGATTCGATCAATGGAGGCTCTTCACTTTCTTGTTGGACCAATAGCTCTTGCTCTTGCTTTGGTGGTTGCTCTATACATACGTCTAGTTCTGTTGTTTTTGAGTCATTTTCAAAACATTCTGTATTACCTTTCTTTTTGGATTTAACATATTTCTTCTTCTTCGTCTTCTTCTTATTAGTCTTAGCTTTCTTTGCTTCAAGTATGTCATCTTTAAACAAGTCCTTAAGGCCATCATGAAGATTTGTTTCTTCACAATGAATTGCATACCCTTTCACTTCGTCACCGTCCAACTCGGGTTGAGAGGTTGGTTCCTCTGTGACGGGGCGTGTTTGAATTGCCTTGTTAGTGGCATGACTTACATCCTGAACAAGTTTTTTGTAACCCATGTACAGCTGTTGGAAACGTTCAGGTAACTGGTGAAGAAGATTTTTAGCCGCATTGTTTTTAGCTTCGTCCTTGGAGTAACCAAAACCTTAGAATTGTATAAAATAGATTTTGTTCCAAAAATATATAAAATTGTTCGTTTACCATCCACTTTGTAGTTGAGAAAATGCAAGGTACACGATTTTTGACTGTTTTGCGTATTGCCCATCTCAAAATACGGTGCTGAAGTGTGGGTCATTCTCCAATAATAGTCAAAGAAATAAACAAAGCTTTTGGACATTTTAGGCGATGTAGTTGTTAAAAAAAATTAAGATTTGATNTGGCAATGTAGTTGTTAAAAAAAGTTAAGATTTGATATATTATTTAAGTAGACAATAAACTTTCATTTGTGACAGTTCAAAATCAACTANAGGCGATGTAGTTGTTAAAAAAAATTAAGATTTGATATATTATTTAAATAGACAATTAACTTTCATTTGTGACAGTTCAAAATCAACTAAAATGTGACATAAGAAGCATGGTATCCTATCAAAAACGTTTATTACAAATATTGATCAATGAAAGATTGATTGTGGACAACAGGGTGGTAACTGCATTTAACGCCTAAGAATTATTTCTTCTGAGCCACCATGTGTATTGTTGTGATTTGCTCGTCGGCCAATCAAAAATGGCCACATTTTTTGTTGTTGTTGTGAGAGAAGTTCTTCTGGCTTTTTCATATAAAACAGAATAGCGGGCCGACAAAATCGGAATAAAACCCAGAAGAAAAGGTAATCATCAAGAGTACATACTAAATAAAGTTCGTTGATAAATCTGTACAAATTTTAATAGACATTACAAACTCCCAAAGAACACCANTAAATTCGCCGATAAATCTATAGAAATTTTAATAATAGACATTACAAACTCCCAAAGAACACCAACATATTGAGAGCGGCATAGAGAAAAATTGACAACACATCAAATTAAGACCGGCAGTCTTTTTTTCTTCTGGAAAATTCGCCATGAATTTCTCAAGTAATTATCTACACATAAAACACATTTTGCATACGTTTGACTAACTGGTTACGCCTCCACAAACTCAAACACCCTTTCTTCCACGCAGTTTTGCTGTTGTGCGGTGTCGTCACATTGTTGGCATCGCCACATGTTCATGCCCTCTATTCGCCATCGGATGATGTGATCGAATTGACGGCCTCCAATTTCGACCGTCTGGTCGTGAAAGACGATGCCATTTGGGTGGTGGAGTTCTTCGCGCCATGGTGCGGCCATTGCAGGAGTCTGGTGCCCGAATACAAGAAACTCGCCACCGCTCTGAAGGGTGTCATCAAGGTGGGTTCGGTGAATGCCGACGAGCACGGTTCGCTGGGCGGTGAGTACGGCGTCCGCGGATTCCCGACCATTAAGATTTTCGGAGCGAACAAAAAATCGCCCGTCGACTTCAATGGGCAACGCACAGCGAANCGTCCGCGGATTCCCGACCATTAAGATATTCGGAGCGAACAAAAAATCCCCCGTCGACTTCAATGGGCAACGCACAGCGAAGGCCATCGCCGAGGCAGCACTGGCCGAAGCCAAAAAGAAGGTGTCCAGCGTTTTGGGCGGTGGTGGTGGTGCTGGCGGTGACTCATCGAGCAGCGGCGGCAGTGGTTCCAGTGGGGATGTCATCGAATTGACGGACGACAACTTTGACAAATTGGTCTTGCAATCGGATGACGTGTGGTTGGTGGAATTCTTTGCGCCGTGGTGCGGCCATTGCAAGAACTTGGCTCCGGAATGGGCCAAGGCCGCCAAAGAACTGAAGGGCAAGGTGAAATTGGGAGCCCTCGATGCTACGGTGCATCAAGGCAAGGCTGCCGAATACAATGTTCGCGGCTACCCGACCATTAAGTTCTTCGCCGGCGGCAAGAAATCGCGCAGCGATGCCCAGGAGTACGATGGCGGGCGCACCGCCTCCGACATTGTGGCATGGGCCCTGGACAAACACACCGCCAACATTCCGGCGCCCGAGCTGGTGCAGGTCACCGACGAGCCGAAGTTCGATGAGGCGTGCGAGGGCAAGCCGCTGTGTGTGGTGGCCGTGCTGCCGCACATTCTCGACTGTGACGCCAAGTGCCGCAACAAGTTCCTGGACACGCTCCGCGAGATGGGCGAGAACTTCAAACAGAAAATGTGGGGTTGGGTGTGGTCCGAGGCGGCGGCCCAATCGGACCTCGAGGAGTCGCTGGAAATCGGCGGTTTCGGGTATCCCGCCATGGCTGTGGTCAATTTCAAGAAAATGAAGTTCTCGATTCTGAAGGGCTCCTTCTCGAAGGACGGCATCAATGAGTTCTTGCGTGACATCTCGTACGGCCGCGGCCAGACGGCTCCGGTGCGTGGCGCCAAGAAACCGAAAATCCACTCGGTGGAAGCATGGGACGGCAAGGATGGCCAGTTGCCGGTGGAGGAGGACATCGATTTGTCCGATGTTGACCTGGACGACATCAAGGATGAACTGTAAACGGCGAGCATGCAGTCGCGCAGACACAAGCATTTATACTTCCACCCATTAGCTAGTAAGAATATCAACCAAAAAACATGAGAAATTTAAAAAAAAGTAATTTTCTGCTGACCCTNCAAACAAAATAATTGTCTGCTGACCCTCTCTAAGGTCATTTTCAGTTAAAGGTANAAAAAAAAGTAATTTTCTGCTGACCCTCTCTAAGGTCATTTTCAGTTAAAGGTATTTCTAATTAACTATTTCTTTTAAGACAATTTTTATACTTATTTATATTCCATAAATTTGAGTTGTGCCACTAAAAATCAAGCTCAAAGTAAATAAAAGAATTATTAGAATAAAACGCCCCCTTTCTTTATAATGAAAATGCATTTGTTTAAAATTTTCTACAAAAATAGTATAAAAATACACAATTTATTTTGTAAATAGTACAAAAAATGTGGGTAAAAATTGTTTTTGTATAAAAATGTCTAAAATATAGTTTAATATGTAAAAGTTCACTTACACCTTTAGAGGAGTGGGATAGCTGCAAATTTAGAGTACATAAATTCAACACAATTTGTTCTTAACCATATTAATTCTACTTACGGAAGATTCGAGTGTTTGGTCTTACAAATAGTTTTGTAAACGAAAAATGTCTATGAAATGGCGAGCTTAAAGGCTTTGCGTAAAATTCGTACTAATTTCGAAGCAAAATGCAACTGTTTTTTCACTTAATTCTATAAACGGTTAGAACGGTACACGTATGTATATTAAGTANCACTTAATGCTATAAATGGTTAGAACGGTACACGTATGTATATTAAGTACAAAAGCTTATGAATATTTGAGCAATGTTGTTGTATGTGCGTTCGACAGAAACATGAATAATGCGATATTCGGATGAATTTTGTGTAAACCACAACTGGATTGTGGGGAGGGGGGCAAAACAAGCAAAGAACTTTAGTTACCTGTAAAATGCCTCACGAAGAGAAAGAGAGGAAGGGAGATAATAAGACATGCTGGCATGTCTTGCAGGCGAACAAATCAAAGTGATATGCACGCATGTACCTGAAATGAGGTTTGCCCTGCCCCTCTCTCGCACTCACTCAGGTAAACAAAGAAAAATGTTACCTTTTGGATTCCTTGGTGTGTGAGAGGTTATCCGACCGAACTCACTTTTCGAGATTTTGAGAAAANTTGTTACCTTTTGGATTCCTTGGTGTGTGAGACCGAACTCACTTTTCGAGATTTTGAGAAAAATTAATTTAAATTTTGTATAATGTAAACCTGTTGCTGCCATTTTGCGTCGTGTCTTCAAAAGTCTTTTCAGTTTCAATGTGATCTATGGAATCTACATACATTTTCGTCTTCTCACTTCAATGCAACGCCCCGGCTCAATGCTTCGAATCGACTGGATAGTTCTCCATTGATTGAATGGAACGTGAGGTGGCCGTTGTGAGCGTCGATGACACATCCATGAAGCGATATTTCTTCTCGTCGCGACACAAGAACGGATAGCACATGATGCCGTAGTAGAAGGCCAGGCAGCCGACAATCACCACGAATATTATCGCTATAATGCCGAATGTGGAGAAGCCCGAGTTGTTGTCCAGGTACTCTTTGGGCGTGAGCGGCGGGGCCTCGGTGACGAGGGGCGGCGATTGTGCACCATAGTAATTGCGTTTGGCTTGGGCTGAATTGCTGCGACTAATCGCACGACCCGCATGCACAGCACAGATTTCCAATGACACTGTAAAAATACGTACATGAGAAACGCTCATTTTATCGAAATAGCCATGGGCTCACCGAACGCAATTAAACATAAAACAAATAAATTCCTCTTCATTTTTGTACAATGTGTGCGTAATTACAAGGGCAACTGGTTTTTGTTTTCGTTGTTTTTTTCACGCTGCACTTTCCTGAGTAATTCACAGTTTTTCTCTTTTGCCTTAACGCAGCGTTGATGGAATGTCGAAATGATGTGCAAAGAGGAAAGCAAAAAGGGAGTCTCAAATGATGGCACGCTTGGAAGCAGAGTTGCTCGAAAAAGTACTTTTCAGGTTTTAGAATGTGAAACTGAATATTCATCTTTTGTTCATTTGTACCGCAAATGTACAAATTTATTATCTAATATATTAGCAAAAGGCAAATTACATTTGTTAAATTCATTAAAGCTGTATAATTCAATTTATAACAATAGCAATATCTCACACGGTGTCACGTCAAACAGGGTTCATCAACAGCCTCTGGGTGCCATCACAAGAAATATATATAATTTCAAATGGTGATGGTTTATTGTGTTTGCTTTATTTAGTTTTTTAGTCATTAGTAAGATAGAAGAACCTGAATTACCCAGTTGTTCAAAAATATGAACATTTTTTTCATGTCATTAACATTCGTTTCTTTAGTTTCTTTTAGTTTCACTATCATTAGTGTTATAAGTAATTGAATATATACTAGCTTGGCAAAACTNGTAGTATTATGAGTAATTGAATATATACTAGCTTGGCAAAACTTGAATGGGCTAGCCAGTACAAAAGCAACCCTGCGTGAAGAACGATACAAAACGAAACCGAACCATGCAAGAAGAAAAACCGAGCGTCGTGTAAAAATCTTTATACTGTCTCTCTCCTCGCAAATGGGAATCCGAAAAGAAGAAATATATTAATAAAACTATAAAATAAATATATACATCGGTTGCGAATCAATAGAGAATTTCAACAGCAATCGTGTGCACTAATTGAATAAACGATGATTAAGTGAAAAATTACATAAATAACGAAGGAAAAAAATCTCTGAGTTGGGTCGGAAAAATATACACACATACGACGACGAAGACCAGAGTGTACAAGCAAAGCAAAAACGACCAACGAATTGGATTTTTTTTCAGTTTTTTTTATTTCATTTATCACATTTGTGGTGTGCCGTTTTTGTCGTTGCCGTTCGGTCGTCATCGTAGCTTATGCAGTTTTATTCGGTACGAATTAATTGAGTAATTTCATTGGATCGCTTCGAACGTTTATTGTTGAGTGAGAAAATACATTTCCTATATATACATATATATAACGGCATCAAAATAATATTAAATGTTTAAGGAAGAAGTCCAAAGAGGAATACAAGAGAAACCGTCAAACAAAACATTAAGCAGAGAAGTGTTGTGTTTGTATTAAAAAAAAAAAAAACATAAAATATTAAAAACGTACAAAATATTGCATCTGCTTGAGCGCATTCGTGTTTAAAGTTAGTGCTAATGTTTGTGCGGCCGTTTGCAAAAGATGTCACATTTGCCGTTGGATGCACGTGCTATACTGGGGTATCTAAATGAGTTGGGCTACAGGAATATCACCGCCGAACAGCTTAAGGAATTCTTAAAAGGTAAGCAACATCCGAATTAAATTACCCGGCAACCCCCCTCCCTTCCTATCCTTATATCATCCATTCANGAAATTACCCGGCAACCCACCCCCCTCCCCTTCCTATCCTTATATCATCCATTCACTTCCATGGTTAGTTGGTATTCCTTTCATTTTTGGTTTAATTCGATTTGGTTATTTTGTACTTGTGTACAGTTTTAGATATTGTAAATTTCATTTGAAACGCACACACACACTAAACCCGAAAGCAACGACATCATCGTTTTTCCAATGCCTTACGGTTTTGCTGTGTGCGCTACAGAAAACATGCTCGCCCATGTCAGGCCCAACGTAGAGATATTTTGTATTATTTATTTATTTACAGAGAGTAGTGTGTTTGCCGTGTGTGTGGTGGCTCGTCGTCACCATTTTATGTTATATATATTTTTTCTGTTGAATTTTTGCGTTCCCTTTTTTACATTTTTTGTATGTTCTTTACCGAGAAATCAAACAACAACAACAGAAACGAGTATTTACAGTGTATGTGTGTGTGTGTGCGAAAACATTTTTTGTACATTCCTTTTTCGCATCGTTCTTTGTATTTGAAGAAATGAACAACAACAACAACGACAGCAACGAAAATGTGTAGCCGAATGCAAGCGAACTGCTTTGAATTTTTATTTTAGATGTGCTTTTTGTTTGCTTTTTTGCTTTGTATTCAGCATCGATGTTGTTTTTGCTGCGTGCAAAGTAGTGGAGAGTGGAGTGGTGTGTGTGTGTGTATTCGAGTGCGAGGGCTTCGTTCATATAAAGCTAGCTCAACGTAGACCGTTGTCTGGTTGCTGTTGCTGTGTATGTTTGTACAAACACACGGCTTCTTTTGGTCTTTCTGAATTTCAATTATTTTTNTTTTTTTGTGCTGCCATCGTCAAAAAACCATTCTCTCGCCTAGTTACGCGCTCAAAACTAAAACCAGCAC
>JXPZ01001566.1:0-10066 GCA_001014575.1 Themira minor
TATTATTCACACCACATGTGTTGGAGCTCTTCGGATGGCTTGGTTACAAATTTATTTGAAGTGTTCAGCGTGATTCAGTTTAAACCAATACATTTTTTAATGAAAGCGCACCAAAAAGGATTCACTTATTTGATATGATTTCACTAACAAACCAAGTAAAGGATTTTGTCATTTAGCCCAGCTAGGTGTTCAATAATGTTACGGCTAATTCCACTAAAACTGTCAGAGCATATTGAACTGAACGNTTTTGTCATTTAGCCCAGCTAGGTGTTCAATAATGTTACGGCTAATTCCACTAAAACTGTCAGAGCATATTGAACTGAACGAACGACATTCACTGGACCGCTTTTAATTTAATTGCTATTATTAAATTTTATTGAGCTGTAAACATCGCGGGCATTCATAGCATTTTAATGTTCGCATGAAATATATTTTTATGTGTACGCATGTGGGGTGACAGAGAAAAAGTGGCGAGACCAAGGCGAGGACACGCCCGTAATCCATTTTAACCATAAAATTTGCATTAGTCTGGCGTCGCCTTAAAGAAAGAAAGATGAACATCGATGTGAGGATTTGTAGGAGAAGAAGACCATGTGAACGAGGTGCTCAGAAGCGCAGAAAATGTTGCGTAGCCTTAAATGCACTTCGCACAGCTTGAGGATGCGCTGCGATAATCATCGAAAGCGTTCAATGGGCACGGTTTTATAGCTTCAACAACTGCGGCCTATAAACAGACCCTCCTCCTTCAATATTCACAAAATTGAACGTTGTTGCAATGGCTAGATAATGAATAAAGCGTACCTAATACTTTAAGTAAATATTGATTGAGAATCCTTTCACGGAGGCGTTGACCACCGCTGTAAAATCCAGTTGGGTTTTGGAAGAGGAATTGGCGGAGTTGCGTAGTTATTGTCCATTTGGAAACCGGCGGTGTGAGGAAGAGATTTTTTTACGATTGGAAGTGAGTAATGCGAGTGCAGTGTTATTTTCTCCATTAGAAATTTACGAGTACTGCCATTATTTGAATAGTTCGAGGCTGTTCATTAAACATATCATGTTGCTTGCGTTCTCTTCTTCAAAGTTGTCGTAAATTTTCCTTTTCATATTATTTGCACTGAATTATGTCAAACTAATTTCCTACGCGATCGCTTGCACTTATCCCGCACGCTTTCACATTCATCAATCCAACCGACCAGGCGACAGAGTTGGTCAAGCCAGAAAACCCCCATACCCACGGTACGGTTATATAGTCTAGCGCTTGGATCGCAAACGCCACACAAACAAGTTTTTCCGCTTTTGTTCAATAGGAAAAGCGAAAATTTTCGATAGTCAACCACGAAATGTGGAAGGAAGCAGAAGGAAATCGAAACGAGACCACAACATCTGGATAGCGTTTGCGTTTGTGGTTCTCGCCCGTTGCAGTAAAACATGTCACGCTCGCATGCAGCTGCATCTATTTCGTGTTGTCTTACGTCGCCGGTGACTCGGTTGGCGACACGACTCGAGCCAACTCTACACTCGATTCTCAATTCGCCATTCAACATTCACCATTCGCATCGGTCTATACAAACGATACTGTAAGGAATTTGCGATTTATGGAAAATGCAATCAAGTGGTTACGGTCAACACTGGTGTGGAAAAGAGTGGGCAAATTCTGTACGCCATTACATTAGAACTACAATTTGCCTTCTTAGTGAAAGGCTCCCACCAACGGCACTGCAGGCTCCGTCGAATAATGCCATATGGACTTTTTTGGTTGTTCTGTGGACATCTGTGCACGTTTTTATAACGTTTAGAATGTCTGTTTAATCTATTGAAAATGGGGCCCAGCGAACAGCATAACACGTTTAGTACAAGTACACGGCGTCTACTGATTCGAATGCAATCGGACACAATGTGTTTCGCATGATTCGCTCTGAGGAATTGGGTTACGAGTGGACGGTCGTTCAGGTCGGTTCGCTCTATTGTTCGTTAGATCGCAATTGTATTTTATTTATGCAATACATTATCGGTTTTCATAACGATTGTTACGTTCAAAAGTTCCCGCATCGACTTCATCTCTCAGTGTGTAGTTATTTCTCGAGACCAGATATTGCATGTCAATACCATTAACACCAAGCTAGCCACTCGCGGATACGCTTTTAACCTCGGCCGTTCCGAACGTTTGGCCAATTGACCGTGATACTGGTTCAGTCAAAGTTGAATATGAGGAAAAACAATTTCTTTGGATTATCTCGCTTCTTTCGAATCGTCTTATTGAAAGACATCTAATCTATCTTTGATATTTATTCGAAGAAACTGAGCAGAAATTATTATATTGTAAACATTTTCATTGTGAAGTGTAGTACTGTACTGTATTATAAACTTCTTGACCACATTTTTCCAGTGAAAATTCATTTCAAATAATAGGAAATGAGTTTTTAAAGGGAACTCTTGCGATCTTTATTTCAACACTTAAGTCTCCATTTAAAAGAAAAAGTAGTAGAAAGCATAATGCGTCCATGTGATGAAAGTTCTATCCTAATCTTGGATCGCTACTTTACAGCAATTATAGAATTTCTCTTCTCCCTTACACATAACTCTTCTCAANAATTATAGAATATCTCTTCTCCCTTACTCTTAACTCTTCTCAAGTACACCTTTTGATTTGTGTTAATTAGAATCATTTACTCATGTTAGGGCTTTGTGTATTTCAGTTGTAGCCAGAGAGCTGGCGATGGCTAGTAGATATATGTTGGTAATTTATTTACAGTCTGTGTGCGGAGTTGGCTTGCGGTCTTGCATAGATGTGGCCCTATTTCTTTTGTAGATTTATGAGTGCAGATTTTTACTGCAAGCAGCGAGACCAACGGGCATTGGACAGAGCCCGTAACAGCGGTAAAACGAACAAGAGACTGAAAAAGATTAAGTCAAACGTGTAAGCACTGTCAGACAGCAGAGTGGCCTCAAGGTACGAGTACCTTTGTGGAGTTTTATTGCAGGCGTCACATCGCTTCTCGTCCGCACTTAGAGTCGACTTTTTCACTTACGCGAGATAGCGAACACATTCCAGCTTGAGTCTGTGTTGAGATAACGACAAGAATACGCCTCGGAGATAATTATTGAAAGCCTTCTCGTAAAGCCCAAATGAATATAATAAACCGCGGCTTTTGCCACAAGCCGCAGGGGGAAATTGTTTAGTTCAAAAAATGTACAGAACCTTCTAAAAATATAATGCATTTTTTCTAAAGAAACGATCATTAGTTTGGTCTCTCTGTGAAGAGGGTGTGCAAGCCGCCGAGTGTCCAGAGCTGTAGTGTTACTTAAGTTCAGTGCAAATTGTCTTCGAGCTCGTCTTGGCAAGTCATTCCAATCTAGGTCAATGCATGCATTCTCGCAAGCAGACGCGACTCGCCACTCGTCACTCGAGTACTACCTGTCGATATCTCGTCGCCGACTCAATGCATAGCAGGTAATTATTCAACACTGCATGACATCATCGCTGAGAAAACACTTATCATGTTGGTGTTGCCTTTTCGCCACAACACTGGGCTTGAGGCGATTTTCGTAGAAGCCCAAAAGACAATGCTTAGAATCGTGACCATTTCGGATCGCGAAGATTTCCCATTAAATCGAGAAGAATCACTTCCGCTTGGGCCATTGTGTGTTTCAGATTTCTCTCACACACTTTGCTTTTCATCGCGGAGGTGCGTTTTGATCGGTCATTGTACTCGACTTTCAAATTATTTCGCCAATACTAATGGGGTATCATAATAAAACAAATTTTTGTACTATTCCCATTTCGAAGCGGGCGGAAAGCAGAACAAACCATTTCGCTCTTAATGAAGACATCTTGCTTTCAATCGGTGTTTTTAGACCGAAAGCGTGAATTCTGATTTGACTTTATGTGGGTTCCACAAATTTAACGGCCGACCATTATATTTTCATGTGTTGCGTGTAATTCCACGAATTCGTGCACGGCAGGTGTTTACGTCCCTGGGTCTCGCCCCCAACTCATCGTACTTGTTATTACCACAATTCGCCAATTAAATTCGTTTTTCTATTCATTACTAAAATGCTTAGAATTTCCATCGTCCGTAGTGAATCGAGACGCTACCATATACGAGATTACTTNTTCGAGACGCTACCATATACGAGATTTCTTTTCAAAAGAGTTTTGAGGTGAATGAGGTCATCGATCGTCAAAAGAATGAAAGCACACATGAAAGCACATAAACAACAAGAACAACATGCAAAACCGTAAGCACAATAGTGGGATTCATCTGAGTAGAATAGAACGAAATTAGCTTTTGAGATTTTGAAAACATGATCGAAACATATCAANAATTAGCTTTTGAGATTTTCAAAACATGCTCGAAACATATCAATCCACTTTAGACCTTTTCCCGCGTCCAGTCAGTAGTTCTGTCAATGTAATTTGGCCATCCCCCTAAGCTAAAACACCGTTCGATTNTCAGTACTATATGTAATTTTGCCATCCCCCTAAGCTAAAACACCGTTCGATTATTAGCGAACATCCCCTTAAGCGGCTTTTGGATAATTGATTACTATTTTGGCTGATGTTAACTGTTCGCCGTTGGTTTTTGTCATCGTTATGTGGAATCAAAAGTTACACAAACCCAACGGGTGCACCGAACTGTTCCACTACAATGGTCAGCCGGTTAGGTAATAAACAGCTAAACAGCCTTACTCAACAAGTTGTTCACTCCAAAAATGATCGGGCGCTCATTAGACAGCAGAAATCAACCACCAGCGCCGTCAGAGCCACTGACCGCGCTCGACGCATTGAGCGTGTGTAGTCGAGGCGTCTCGAATGAGCTTAGAGTGAAAGCTCGCATTTAATCACTTCATTCAAATGTCCCGGACCGTTCAATTGACATTCATTGCCACACCTCAGATTCTCCACCCACACGATGTGAGGAGATTTGACACACCGATAGGAGAACAGACGCACATTCCTAGTGTATGTACAGGTAGAGCGAAAATTGGCCACACACAATTTTTGTAATTTTTTTCTCC
The DNA here is from genome assembly GCA_001014575.1 of Themira minor. Classification (NCBI taxonomy): domain Eukaryota; kingdom Metazoa; phylum Arthropoda; class Insecta; order Diptera; family Sepsidae; genus Themira; species Themira minor. Next base: position 5,020 of record JXPZ01001566.1, read on the forward strand.
CTCAGTTTGTTCTTATTGTAAGAATTCACAGAAACTTTGTTTTTTCGCTTCTCATTGTTCGACTGATTCAATTTGCTATTGGCATACTAATGGCTTACTCTTGTCCCGAATGACAATTTTTAATGGCACTGTCCATATCTGAACGNCGCTATTGGCATACTAATTGCTTACTCTTGTCGCGAATGGCAATTTTTAATGGCACTGTCCATATCTGAACGGATAAATCACAATAATTCATCATGAGAAAAATTCCACATTACAAATGCCAAAAATTATGACTAATGCGTTAACACACAAGAAACATTTCATATTTATGCGAGAAATGTCTAAGAAATGTCGGAAAAATTTGATGATCAATTTCGGAAATTAAGAAAATAGAACATTGTATGAGTCACAACCAAATTTTAAAAGATTTGTTAAGNGCATTGTATGGGGCACAATCAAATTTTAAAAGATTAAAGTTTGGTTGTTTTGTGTTTTTAATATTTCAGTAAATAATAACATGGACTCCATCATTGGCTGTATCGTTTAAAATCTCCTTCACACTCAGTTCAGACGTTGTGTTATTTGTTTTGCATTGCATCAGAGCTAATTGCCGAATGCGTCATCTCAAGTGGCGATTTTAACGATTCAGCCATCTCGCCCATACAAATACTGGTTTGAGCAACAATCCCAAAGAGCAAAAGTAAATTCATAACCGAGCCGAACTGAAACGAAATGAATACGAAAGCGAGTGACAGCCGCGAATTCAAGGTCAAAAATACTTTGCAAATCCCAAAAGAGTTTCAGTTTTGTAGAATGCCAATAAAGTCGAGGAAATCGCAACGATACCGACAACTATTCCACGAAATGGAAACTTAAAAACCATTTATGGCATATGTATATTTGAATATATGGATGGACTTTGCTTTCCGATACAAATCCCTAAGGGACCGGTCCGCAAACCGCAAATCTGCTGCGAACCCAAAAACGTAGTTTTAAGACTTTTGGCCCAGGCCGATTTTCTGAGAGTTTCTTGGGATGCCTCATTGTGTTAGCCACCCTTAACATTCTCTCTGAAAATCTATTTGTTTGGGACTCTGGATATCCTCTGGTAAGGCAATGTATATACAACATCTTATTTGTAATCACGAATACAGGAAGCAGCCGCCAGGCAGCAGCCTACAACAACCAAACGGGGTACACTAACGATCCAGTGTGTATTGCATGTTTTACGAGTGTGTTACCATGTTAATGCTCGGTGCACACATAAGCCCACCGACCGACCGACCGAAAGGCCGACAGACGCGCCTCACCTTATGAACAACCTCACGCTTGCATCCCACTTGTATTTGTGGTTGTGTGTGTTTAGGCAGTCTCAGCGACTCCCAGTGGAGGGGCATCAGACTTGCGAAATGCTGTGTGGTTTTTGTATATTAGCCCCACGCCTTCTCTCACTCTCCGTTCGCAGTCGACAAATAACATAAATATTTTTCGACTACAGCTGCAGTGCGGAGAGATGCAAGAGCTCATTGTGTTCGGTTCGGGTAAACCCGACAGACAATAAAATAAAGTAAAATTACATTTTCTTATGCCTAACAATGGGTCGCTACAAGCTGGCACCGGGCCACCACAAACACGAACATGAATTTGTGAAATTTTTATGGCAATCGCTACCGCAGTCACGGGCCCTTCGTCTTGAGTCGTCGCTGCCCGGTGGCCACTTAGCAAGCGAAACAAATCGCTGTGCTCACACAGAAGCCATCGGCTGGCGGTAACAAGGATTCGTCATGACAAAATTCCATTGGCAACCTCAATACTATAAATCTCGGCGGCATGGAATGCATTACAATGAGGTCGTCATTCAATTAAGGGGCAGCCTACCATTGTGCGGGAGAGCGCTTAGAATCTCTCTAAAAATTTAAATAATTTCAAGCTGACTCATGACCACGGCTTACAAGGAATTAGTCGGTGCGGTATAAATGGGGTAATTACTAGCCCCTACAGTACTCCCCCCAACCTCACCTAGACATAAGTCAGCGATTTCCGTCAATTGTGTCGGGTGGTGATTTAATGCATTGAGGCTGTTTTGCTTTGTTTCATTCGCTGAGTATTTACAATTCACTGAGAGAAGCAGAGAGAACGAGTAGTTTTCTCTCCTAATCTCCACATGCAACAAAGTGCATAATACAAATCGCATCCACTGATTGTTGTAATAAATCAAGTTGATACTTGAGAGTAGCGGAGAAGCCCCATCATCAATGCCATCATCATCATCAACATCATCCGCNATGTGACGGAGACAACGCGATGCGGCTGAAGCGTTACGTGATGGATGAAGAANTTGTGACGGAGACGACGCGATGTTGCGGCTGAAGCGTTACGTGATGGATGAAGAAGCAAACGGAAAGAGCAATGCCATAATCATAATTGTTCATTAACGCGACGGAGAGAGTAAGTTGGGAGGAAGAACTAAACACCTCTCAGCCGAAGGCGACTCTAACATTCAACAATCCGTCAATGCCAGCAGCCCAGACGCACCACAAGCACAAAACGCAAAAGGACGACTGACAGCCTTTGGCCGAGAAGCCCAAATCGTTTGGTCTTCTCCCAGAGGCCCCACTTGCATTGCCATCATAATCGTGAGGAGTTCGTCGGCTAGATCGTCCCCCTATTTGATGGATTGCTCGAAATGCGGCTTAATTGAATATGACTTGTTGCATCTTCAAATGGGCCAGTCGAAGGGAACGAAAGAGACTCACTGCGTGCCCCCGCCCAAGAGGTATGCATTCATTATCCGTGGTATGTAGGACGGCGGACGATGAATGGCGTGTGTCGTAATTATGGAAATTACGAATCACACTTGCCACGANCCGTTGTATGTAGGACGCCGGACGATGAATGGCGTGTGTCGTAATTATGGAAATTACGAATCACACTTGCCACGATGTTCAAGTCATTCATGGTTCATGGTTGACAAAACAGCCTTCACAACAATGTGCAAAAAGGCATTCTGCTGAGAGGATTCAGTGATTGTCGTCGTTGGCTGGCAAATCAATCAACGCGAATGGGGTGCAAAATACAGTGCAGATGCAATCGTAACGCCCCGATCCACGCCAGCTGCAACGCTGAATGACAACATTGACAACACTGAAATGATCTGATGGAGATGGGGGATATTGTACGATTTCGTCAGAAGTAGTTCGTTCAGATGTGTCTCGTCTCAGCGTTACCAAACCGCCCACGACTCGGTGGCCATATTTAGAAGTGAACCACCTTGGGTAACAAGAAAATGCAAAAGAAACCCAATCGCGTTTGTTACGTCGTTAAAGTATGAATGGCACAATGTATGTGGGGAGACCAGTATCCAGCAATCAGCGCTCATTGCTTATTTATCAAGCAATCGTATATTTTTCATTTTTGTAGACATTTCTGCTCATTTCGAAGATGGAAAGGCGTCGAGTGGAGTGGAGTGTCGGCGTCAAAGCAAAGTCAAACACGAGTTTCAGTCGTTGGCAAAACCCTTGAATTCTCTGGTAGAACAAATAGTTTAGCTTGTGTTTGGACAAGCCGCCTATGCATTGTCGGGCAAATTGTTGTAAGTACCACCGCAACGACGACGTCTGCGACAACAATCAGCCAGCAGTCGTACGTCCAGTACGGGCCTTATGTGTGTTAAGCAAGTCGGCCCGTTGTTGGTTGTGTTGTCGTAGACAGAATGCGTAGGTTTCTATAATTCTTTAAATGCGACACGACAGGCGAGACCAGAAGACGGCGGAGAGTTGCTAAAACGCTGAATCGAACGAAGTATGGCTTGAAAAACACTTTGAACAGCACAGCCAAATCGTAATCTGGGTACCTACGCGTACGATTCGTTTCAGTCTTAAGCGCGCTGCCACTTTTATATTAGCCGCTTTTTGTTTGGTCTGCAGTCGGGACGCTCGGTGGATTTGATCTGTGATTGCCCAGAAATTCCACATTATTTTGCTGAGCTTTCATTATCAGCGTGGCATTCCTTTTAAGCCAATTTATATGCGAGAAATAACCACAACTGTCATACACGACATGAGAATCGTTAATAAACGGTATATTGGGGTGCAGTCTTTTGAGTGCAAGTAAAATGTTGTAGTAAACTTAAAACTTCAATTAGTTAGTTAGAGGCAAATCAATTTCCTATTAGAAAGTATCGAAATGAAATTTCCTTTAATTAAATGCTCAGCAATTTATACAAAATTACCTAATTATGTACGTTTTCCTCAATTTTTGGGTATATGAAAATCAAAACTTCGTTACGCCTTATTGAACTCTTTCGTGAAACGTAGTAGGTAGTGAATCGCGTGTCTTTGCCCTCGACACCTCCACTGCAAATTCGCATTACATAAGCTTGCTAAACATTTGGGCAATTCGCTGTCGCCCTGATCCCCGACGATGACACCCACCGACTTTTGGCAAGAGCAAAGTTCAATGCTTTGTGTACAGCCAGCCAGCGAATGGCATGGAGGCTTGGAGGTTTTTTGGTCAAACTTACCTCAATATGTTTTAGCACATTGAAATGAAGCGACAATACACACTCGCCGAATTTCGGTGATTCTCCGCAAAACTTCAATTTCGTTGAATTTTTTGTTCGTTTTTTGTTGCTGCAAATAAAAAACAAACACAACGGGGGAGAAATAAAAGACGTGGTTTGGGTACTTTATAAATTGTTTGGCTGCGAGCGATTCGGTTGCAGTTATTGGCCGTCGTCGGCGATGTGAATGCTTTGTGTATGGTCGAAGCTGGACGACGACGACGTGTTTTGTGTTAGCCGCTTTTGATTTTCGCTACACTGATGGAGCACGGCAACGACAGCTCCGAAATTGTTGTTTCTCCCCCAAAATACAATTCACTTCTCTTATTGTTGGTGTTCTGCTGTTGTTGTTGTTGTTGGTTTTGTTCGGTTTACTTGTCCATTATTGTTGTTGTTGTCAACATTGTTTTTGTTTGCAGGCTCTCTCAATTAACACACCGTCTCACTCGCTCCCGCACACCGAGCGAGAGGCTAAGGCAAACTTATTGGCTCACAATACAC
>JXPZ01001576.1:172-84679 GCA_001014575.1 Themira minor
ATATATATTTATACATATAGTCGATGAAGTTGACGACAAACGTGTAAATAAATAGGGGAGCAGCACGTCTGGCGGCACAGGCAAGCGCAATGCCACAAGTGTGCTTACATTATAGGGCTCGTATCAGCTGTTTTAGTTATCAAAAAATACACTTGAAAATGCAATGGGTACAAAAAGGGGAAAGAAAATGAAATTTACACCTGGATTTCGCAAACAAACGGGCCAGACTCCGAAGGAAACACAACAATACACTGCATTGGCATATGTTTAGTTGAATAAGTGCCATGGCGATGGGGGTAAACAAATGACATCTAGTTTGCATTTTACATAAAAGAGGAATTTTTTGCAGTTTTTATTTTTAATGGACCCATTTTCTTGCAACATATATTCACCAGAAGTTGCTCATTTAACAGCTGAAAATAGAGCGTCGGGGAAAGACTGACACCATTTAAACTAAATGAAACTTGCCTGTTGTCGGCACACTGGCAAAGCACTTTTTGGGACTGATGTCGCTAAATTAAAAGTATCAACAAACATCTGCCGTTGGAGTTTTCGTCTGAATCTCACAATTCATGTTAAAATGCCAAAAGGACCAAAATTATTCAAGCATTAAATGCGAGATATATATAATTATATAGTATATATAATTGTTGTATATCGATAGAAATGAACATTAAGCAAATTATGAAATAAAAGCAATCTGATTTCAATAACTCATCGATTCGAATAGCATAGCCATTATTGTGGTCGATAACTTGCGAAACAACATTTCACTCTGATAAGTGTTCGTTATTTAACAAAAAGGTACACTGAACATTGGGTATTTTTATTAAATAGCCCCCAAGTAGTAAATTTTATTGACATTCAGAGTCACAATGATAAAAATCTATATCTAACGAACACAACGCAGGTAACAAACCGTTTGCGCTCCTCAAAGAAGGCATGTGTCATTTCATGGGACAACAGGATTTCGCAGACAATTTGCAAATTGAATAAAAACGGTTTCATCAACATTATTATACATGACTTCGTTGTATATCAATTCGCTATTTAAATATAGTGTATTAAGATATCGAAAGTGGGGAATTTGTGTGTGGAGCCGTCGTTAATAAGGTACTTGTGTTATTGTACGGAATCGATCAATCATTTTCTTTGGCTAAATCGCCTGTCAATAAGTAGAGCAGTCGGATTTAGATAACGACCGTGCGAAACGAAATATTGAATTAAGATTGATCTGCCAATCACATGAGGTCTACAGATCTTAGATAGAACCATTCGCGAAAACCCCTAGCTTTGACCGTTGTTGTACTAGAAAAGTTTTATTTTCGATGAGACAATGTTGATTTTGGATGGGGAAATGATTCACAAACAATGTTAAAAGTAAATTCAAAACTTTTTGAAGGCAAATATTCTTGGCTGGTAATTTAAGACTGTAAATGGGTTTATATTGCGCATGGCCAGAGGCATTTTGGTAAAGAGACATTTGGATGGTGCTTCAAGACACAAAGAGAAAGTACCTGTTGCATAAGAAGTCGTTGTCTATTGAGTTCATAAAAATAAAAATCGTGATAACTAACTAATAAATAAAAAATTGACCAATTGTGACGGTGAGCAATGGTTCAGATGGTATTCTTCTTTGAGTCTCCCCCGGCCAATAAGGCGAACATATAATGTTTTGTTCGAGAAAAAATTGTAAGCAGGTAAAGAGGACAGCCACAAAAAATCACCTCGCCATGTGCCGGTCGGTCCCTTCAGCATGGTATATAGGATATTTTAAAATTCCAAGTGTTCTTAAAAATGGAATTGAAAACAAATAATATTATAAGTCTAAATTCATATTGCGTTTGAAGAATTTTCAATGTTTAGTATTTCCATTTTATCCATTGGGTATTATATATTATTTCCTTTTCAGACAGCACAAAACTTTAAGACCCACAGACGCATATGTCAACATGTACAATCAATTGCAATTGAACGACATATCGAATGTCCAATTTCAACGGATATGCACATTTCACGTATGGGGGTTTTCCCAGTAATTTCTATCATTTCATTGTAATCTTGAATTTCAAAGGTACATTATTCACGAGTGTATATGTTTTTAGAAGTAAGACCCTGTATTTTGAGTAATTCTTAATTTTTTCTATAGTTTATAGGGCACAATTGATTGACACATCTCTTTACGAAAATGAAATTAACGAATTAATTTATATATTTTAATAATAATTTAGTTGTGGGTGTGACACACTTTGGGGGGAAGTTTACAAAGCTGATCATTGCTATTAGTTAAATCTACTGATATTTTTTGTTTTCATAATTCCTTAAGCATATACCTAAGATTATTGTGTTTACTTAATGTACATTTATCTATTCTTATATGATTTACAGATAAAAGTCTCGTTGCAACATTTATCGTAGTATCGTTTGTATAAATAACATTTCACACATAAGAACAAATTACCTTTTCCAACTGTTTGTCCCATTCTTTCAATAGTAATACTGACGCGAACACATGTTCTTCAAACGCAATAATTTTTTCATATTGGTTTTTAAATACTTTTTTTTACAGAACACTATCAATTTATTGTATTTTTTCATTTTATTCTTGCACATGAAAATATAAAAAAAAAACATTTGTAATATTTCAACCTGGCAGCACTTGGCATGGCATTTACAAACAAAGATAGTTTTTTTATTTTATGTATTTCCTTCCAATTTAGCAATAATAAAACAATAAACCTCCGAAATAGTTACCGTTTAATAACCACCCCGTTATGGCACTCTAATTCCTACCATATATTAAATCGGTATTTGTCTAAAAAGTTTTTTTTACAAATTATAAAAAATTGAATTTATGTCACAATTTTCGAGTAAATTGAGCAGTGCTGCCTTTGACAGTTTCCAGCCGGCAGTGCTGTGAATGTTATGAATGACTCAAGAAATAAGAAGAAGATGTATACGAACAACTCAGTTTTATATATCGCAACAATTTGTCAACAATTGAATTAAAAAAGTACAGAAATATTCTTTATATTACTTTTATTATTAAAGTGTTGGCGTATTTAAAAATTCAACATGTTTTAATGAGAATTGTAAAAAGTAAGCAATTCTATAAAACAACAGTCCCATAAACCTTGCTTTGGTGACGCAAGTCGCACTCGCGAAAAATACAACATGGCAGATCCACTGAGTTTACTGCGACAGTACAACATAAACAAGAAGGAAATTATCGAGCGTGATAGTCAAATTATTTTTGGCGAATTCTCATGGCCGAAAAACGTAAAAACGAATTATCTCAAATATGGGTAAACGAAATTCAGTTACCAATGAGTTTTATACTGAATGTTTAAACAAATTTGTATTTACAGTTCTGGAAAGAAGGGTGCTCCGCGAGAGTATTATACTTTGGAATGTTTACTATATTTGCTAAAAAATGTGCTGCTACAGCATTCAGTATATGTCCGACAGTGTGCGGTAAGTTTTCAAACGTTTTATCATTCAAAATAGTATAATCAATACATTGCAGGCCGAAGATATTCCCGCTGTGAACCGTCCTGATCGTAAGGAACTGTTGGCTTACCTGAACGGCGAGACTACTACGTGCGCCAGTATAGACAAGAGTGCTCCCCTCGAAATTCCCACACAAGTGAAGAGGCCGGCCGAAGGAGATGCTGCGGGTGGCGATTCGACTGCCAAGAAAGCACGGTTTGAGGAAACCCAAGTACAAAAAGTACGCGAACAATTGGCAGCCCGTTGGGATGTCAACAAAAAGGAGACCACTGTCAACATCGACAGCATTAAGTCGTTGTCGGAAACAATGTCAGTTGAAAAAATTGCCGCCATCAAAGCGAAACGTTTAGCAAACAAAAGGACAACGATCAAGCGCACCGACAACGAAGATGCCATGGCCACAGATCTCAGAGCAATACTGGACTTTGATGTGGATTCCACCAAGGATATCATCAGCAGAGAACGGCAGTGGCGCACTCGAACAACCATACTGCAAAGCAACGGCAAAATGTTTGCAAAAAATATTTTCGCCTTGCTTGCTAGTATCAAGAGTAGAGAGGAGGGCCGCAGTCGTCCGAATTTAAATAATACAATAAAAATGCCCGAACCAACACGTGCACAGAAACCGCAACCCCAACTGACACAGTACAATCGTTACGACCAGGAGCGATTCAGTCGGCAAAAAGAAGGTATGCTAATGGAATTTATAGTATGAGACAATGGAATGGACTTTAATATTTTGTTGTGAAATTTATAGAAACTGAAGGCTTTAAAATTGATACTATGGGTACCTATCATGGAATGTCTCTGAAATCAGTGACAGAAGGGTCACTTGCGCAACGAAACAAGGGCAATATGCAGGGCCAACCAGGAGGTACGTATAACATAACAGTTGAAAACACCAATCGTTCAATTGCGACCTTCCTATAAAAGGACACTCTTCTTCGAAGCCACTGCTTCCGGCCAGTCAAGCGCGGCTAATCGCGCCCAATGTCCAAAAGCGTACATCTCGGACACCTATTATCATCATACCTTCCGCAAACTCCAGTCTGATCACAATGTATAATGCGAAGGATATATTACAAGACTTGAAATTCATTTCAAATGAGGAGAAAAAACGCCATGGTAGTTCGCGAGACAACGAAGTGCTTTTACAGGTATATACAAATGCCAATATTAAAGTTATGTTATCGAAACAATACCACCAACACGAAAGTTCGGTTTCAATTACAGCGGAAACGGAACAACATTACTGTACCATATCGTGTTATTGACAATCCACAAAAGCTAACTCAACAGGATTGGCAACGGGTGGTGGCGGTGTTCGTAATGGGACCAGCTTGGCAGTTCAAAGGCTGGCCTTGGGACGGTAATCCAGTGGAAATATTCTCCAAAAGTATGAACAACAAGTAGATCTGAAGAGAATTTTGAATCGTCACTCATCCATTTACAGTTTGCGCATTTCATTTGCGATTCAGCGAATTGAAAATGGATACAAACGTTGCCAAATGGTCTGTGACACTGTTAAATCTTTCCCAGGACAAACGGCACTTGGATCGGGCCGTTCTGATGACATTCTGGGAAACATTGGACAAGTGAGTTTCTACCGCTTTTTATAATATGTGCATTTATACATAAACTTATACATTTAAATGATATTCATTTAAAGATACATGATGAAATACAAACCAGATTTACGATTTTGATCGCTATGTCAGCATATAAGGAACGATTGTTTTTACCCCCGCCTCGTCAACAAACATTAATCGGTTCCAATGAATAAAACAAAGTTCGTACAAAAGTCTATTTAAGCAATGTTAATGTGTTTCTACCGTGTTACGTACTAAGATTTGTTTTACACAAATTCTACATACATTCAAAACATAATTTAACAATACATAGCAAGAATCGTTGTACAAAATGAANTTAACAATACATAGCAAGAATCGTTGTACAAAATGAACAAAGTTTAAAATAGTATTTCTTTATTTATTTAGAGTAGCTTCTTACTTTTCGGATAAGTGAACTATAATCATCTGACTCTACATGTTTAAATCAATGCTACCACATAATCGATTTTGCATTAAAGGGCTTATATAACGATTGCAAACCGTATTAAGTCGAAACCAAAGAGCAGACACTGACTGCCACACTCTTGATAATAATTTAAACAGCACCGATCTGAAGAATCGGTAAAAAAAAATCCATTGCCTTTTGGATTTGTTGGGTTGCTACGATCATTTCACCAAATAGGGTGTTGATTTTAGATTTGCCCTCGTCGCTAACCGTTGTGGTCAAGATTGCCGCGTATTGATTGGTCAATCCATTCAGATGCTGATTAAATTGTTTCGTCAACTGCACAATGCTGTCTACTTCATTGGCTGTACTGTGGTGTGTCTGCACCAGAAGCATTTCAGCGATTTTATGCAACTTATTCATTTGCAAAGCGCATGTCTCAGCCAATGCGGTGATGCCTTGGGCGAATACCTCTTGTTCTGAGGCTTGCGCCGATGAGCTTGCAATCCATTCCATAGACTTGGTCCATGCACTAAAATTCTTGTTTAATTTTCTTAAATTTCTGAACTCCATGGTTTACTTACTTGATAATGTCATCGAAATTTATCTGAAAATTAACATCCTCTAGGGTTTTTTTCAGATTCTCTTTTAACTCGCTTCCATTGTATTTACCGTCGCTTTCAACCGATTCAAAATCTTCTAGCTCCATCAACTCCTTTACTTCTTTGATGGTCTCCTGCAACTCATTTAAGGCATTGCCACTTACCGCATCCATAAGCGATTGCAATTTTAAAGCAGACTCTTTGGAAAGAATTTCTAATGCTTCCAAATGTACAAGGCCGCAGTAATTCTCGAACAGCACATCGAATCGTAACATTTGTTTTGTCTTCTGTATTTTCAACTCTTTCAATGTGTTTTCTAAACGCTCCGCATCTGTTTTGGCCTCTTTTAGAATCTGTCAATATAAACAAATAGAAGTATAAACATCGCTTTTGGACAATTATTGAAATGTTTATATAATTTTAATACATATATATTATTGGGTTTGCATGGGAGCTACCAAAAACTCTAGACCCAATATCTATACCAATCTGGGTATGGTAAAAACAAGTAAGGTGAAACAGCTTTTCTAACAACCTGCAAAAGAGAATAATAAGCATTTGCTTTTATGGCTGTACCTCACTCAAATTGGGTTTCTCTGGCTCCAGGCTCAACAGTTTGCGTTTGCTTTTCAAAAGCGGATCATTTTCTTGCAGGATGTTCATTGTCTTCTTGCCGATTCCTTCTAATGTGTCCAACCCAGTGTTGAGGACTTTCGAACCCAACGTGGTCACGCCACTGACCAGTCCCAAACCGAACGCAGGAGTTTTCGCATCACTTATGTGCTTTGAATTATTATCATCAGGGGTCTCGTTCGCCCCTGCGGATTCGCTTAAATTTGTGGCATTTATGCGTGCCATTTCTTCTGGGGGTGGAGCTCCAATGACTTGATTCATTGTTGATGTCAAATCAGTTGCCGTAGAAATTACCGTGCCCCACAAACTACTCCATGAAGATTTTTGATTTTGCACTGATATCTTTTCACTTGTTGTTGCATGTGAATTTAAATCGGTGTCTTTTCGTATAATGTTGTCGATTTGATCGTTTCCTCTGATATTTCCTTCCAAACTATTTGTTTCCTCTACTTCCCCCCAATCGTCCCAATCATCGTTGTTCCAATCGCTTTGCACAATGTCTCCAATTTTTTTAGCCATTTCAGAAGCTCTTATATCTTATTTATAATATTTTTTTATTTGCATAAGTAAATATGTACTCTCAAAAATTGCAATGTTTATTTGTTGAGTTGTCGCCATATATCGAAATTTTGTTGCGTAGTTCTTTTGTCTTGTCATATATACCGCTACGACGTACCAGATGGTGTTGATTTGTGGTCTTTAATAGATTTTAACAATAGTTAAAACACATGAATACATAAATATATATTTTACCTAATACTTTATTGAAGTGTTAAATGCATACTTATCAATAATTTTTTTGCAATGTTTGTTTTCACATTTCATCTACAAATAATAAAATATCCGTCNAATACTCGAAATGTCAACAAGTTATAAAACTTTATTGAAGTGTTAAATGCATACTAATCAATAATTTTTTTGCAATATTTGTTTTCACATTTCATCTACAAATAATAAAATATCCGTCCATTATTTTATTGTGGTTTCTTTTTAAACAGTTCAGATACAGAAAATAAATAAATATAAAATTACATTTTTTGACTTGTTTTGTGGTTTTGGTTCCAACATTATGAAGAAATTTAAACTTCAGAGTTGTGTTTTGTTTGTAAAAAGTAATTCAAATATTTTAAATTTTTAAGTATTTCATGCGAAATCTGTCAATCGGTAACAATATATAAACATAAACTGTATTTTAAATTAAAAAACGCCCCCTCTTTCAAAATCTTTCGTAAGTTTCGGCTCTCTTCTATCAAAATTAATTCTTCTTTTACTTCTTACAATAATTCATTTCATTCATTCATTTCATTCTGAACGAATCGTGCGCACTTAACAAACAGAGCTGATCGATAACACGCTGCCTCGATTACACACGCCGCCGATACTGAACGAAAAAACATTCGTGTGCAGGTTCGTTCATTTGACGTGCGTGCCAGTTCGTGCAGGTCTCTTTTAACAACTATTGTTAGAATAAAATAATATATATACATAGTTAAGAGTTGATAAAAGTAATTTAATACTTCTCAAAGTATTAAATACGGACATATTTTATTAACAACAAATTGTAACTTCGAAACACTGCGTGGAGTTACAGAACTGTTTAGTGCTTGAGCAAAAAAAAAAAAAAAAACCATTTCTCGTTTGTACCAAAAAGTATCAGAGAATAAGCAACAGAGATTTTCCTAAACGGAAAGAAAGAAAAAATCAGAAAGTGATTGAAGGGTAATATGAGTAATGCTATTAACCAAAATGGCACAGGTAAGCAAAATTAATAAAACTATTGTATATTTTGATTTTCGATTTCAATATCTCCCTTCACGCAGTCAACACGATTAATTAAATATTTCCCCTAACATTTTCAGGTCTAGAGCAGCAGGTAAGTGTGCAAATATAGATTTTTGAAAAAAAAGTGGCATTTCAATGTATGATAATCTCGTTTCATAACATACGATCACATTTTACATATATCCATAATTTGTATGCTTTTTGCTATATGTATCATTAGTTACAATTTCTTTGTCATAGCAGGGATATCATTTTGTAAAATGATTTGTATTTTGCCTCGTTTCTTTGTTCCCTTTTCATTTTTCATTCGTGATATCGGGTTTACAAGCCGAGTTGAATGTGTGGAAATGAGTGATGAGCAAGACACTCAAACGAAGCTTATGACGAGCAAATGATTTTAACATTCGTGAGCTGAGAATAAAGTACCATACAGTGGTGCGAAAAATAATTTTTGGACAAAAATTTTTCGAATGTATCATATTTATTTTATTTAAATTGAATTATTCATAGTGCAAAAGTTCATTCCATCTCCATTTGTCATTATATCTAAAAAATTTCGTTACTTGCTCGAAGTTTTATGCACTACTCAATTTAAAAAAAATTAGGTATGAAAATTACACATTACACTATCATGAAATAAAAACAGACAACTATACATATATAAAAACCTACAACCATACATATAAACGTACATTTATCTCAAAGCAAAGCTTCTTTTGACACATTTGACCACTCCATTGAATTTTCTCTACACTCTTACTTATTCACTCCCCCGTTCTTTCTTTCGTTCTGTCTCTGGGTCACTCGTTTTTGGCAGAGTTGCTTGCCTCTCCGAATGGTTTGTGACACATATGGTTTTGTCTCTTTCGCTCATAATTGAACAACCTCGCGTGTAATATATAAGAGTCAACGTGAACTGAACATATAACCAAATATCAAGACTCATGACTAGAAAGTGTGCAAAGTGTTTCTTCAATTTAAATAATTTAAAGAAATAACATGTTTACATTTTTTTTGCTGTAACGCCAATGTTGCTAAACTGAAATACCACGCATTACTTTGCAATGCGTAGCACAAATGCTAGAACAATGTACAAAAATATACACACGTAGAATTGCCGCGTACTCTTGAATATGGCAATGTTCTAAGTGTTTTAGGCAGGGGTTTAGTGTGGAGGTATAGTAACGCAAGCCTGAATTGTGTATACCACTCGTATATGTAATAATTTTAGAGAGTAATAAATATAATNATACCACTCGTACATGTAATAATTTTAGAGAGTAATAAATATAATGCGAAAAATTTTTTGTATTATTTGAAAATGATCTAGGGATAATATCGTTATTTTCTGTACTTTGTTGCTTTATATGTAAAACACGTGATTCATCTGTGCATCACATCGCATAACCACGTATGTATTTTGGCCCATACATTGCAGACTAATTTTCTGATACAGTACTCACTTAAGTTACATATATTCAAAAAGAAGTTAAAACAATTTGTGATTTTAGATTGCTGGTCTGGACTTGAATGGCGGCTCAGCTAACGATAGCTGCCCCAATAACAAGAGTACATCTAATCCAGGCTCCGGGGTTTATATTCCTCCGCATCTAAGAGGTGGAGGCAACAATAACGCATCAAACCAAGAAACTAGTGAAGGTCCTGAGGAAAGAGGACCATCGAAACTCGAGGGCAGAGGCGGTGGTGGTGGAGAGTTTCGTCGCGGTGGACGCAACTACAATAATCGTGATCGTCAGAGTGGTGATTTTACCAATTTCAGCGGTGGCGGACGCCGTCGATACGAAGACGGTAATGTAACAAATTCAATTAAATATAGGCAGTATTCAATATGAATTGCTTGATAAATAATATAGGGGAAAATGATTCCCGTCGTGGAAACGAGGATTGGAGTCGCGGAGGACGTGGTGGTCGTGGCAACAACTATGATCGGCGCGATGATTATCGTGACGTGCGACGTAATCCAGGGGGTACTGGGTTCACTGCACAGCAGCCCGCCCAATCGGCTGCGGACGATCAGCAGCCACGCAATGATCGCTGGCAGGAGCCCGAACGTCGTCCTGAAGAAGGACGTAGTGAACGCGGAGGTGGCAACTATGGTGGACGCTGGAAGGATGATCGGCGCGTCGATGCGGACTACACTAAGTTGGGACCGCGCGACGAACGTCTCGAGACAGAGCTTTTCGGTGTCGGCAACACTGGCATCAATTTTGACAAATACGAGGATATACCCGTGGAGGCGACGGGCCAGAATGTGCCGCCACATATCACATCGTTCGACGATCTTCAGTTGACTGAGATCGTTCGCAACAATGTGCAATTGGCTAGATATGACAAACCGACACCGGTTCAGAAATACGCGATTCCGATTATCATAAACGGTCGTGATTTGATGGCGTGCGCCCAAACTGGTTCTGGCAAAACGGCTGCCTTTCTCTTGCCTATTCTCAATCAAATGTATGAGATGGGGATAACGGCGCCGCCGCAGAGTAATCGTCAATATAATCGCCGAAAGCAGTACCCGCTGGGGTTGGTGCTGGCGCCAACGCGCGAACTGGCTACACAGATCTTTGAAGAAGCCAAGAAGTTTGCCTACCGTTCGCGCATGCGCCCAGCAGTTCTGTATGGTGGCAATAATACGAGCGAGCAGATGCGCGAACTCGATCGTGGCTGTCACCTGATTGTGGCCACTCCTGGACGTCTCGAAGACATGATCACTCGTGGCAAGGTCGGCTTGGACAACATACGTTTTCTGGTTCTAGATGAGGCTGATCGCATGTTGGACATGGGGTTCGAGCCTCAGATCCGTCGCATTGTCGAGCAGTCGAATATGCCGCCGACCGGGCAACGGCAAACTCTCATGTTCTCTGCAACGTTTCCGAAGCAAATTCAAGAACTTGCTTCTGATTTCTTGAATAACTACATTTTCTTGGCTGTGGGCCGAGTGGGTTCGACTTCAGAGAATATTACACAAACCATTTTGTGGGTGTACGAGCAAGACAAGCGCTCCTATTTGCTTGATTTGTTATCGTCGTTACGCGAGGGGCCCGAGTATTCGAAAGATAGTTTGACACTAATTTTTGTGGAGACAAAGAAGGGTGCTGACTCATTGGAAGAGTTCCTTTATCAATGCAATCACCCTGTCACTAGCATTCACGGAGATCGCACCCAAAAAGAGCGTGAGGAGGCCCTGCGCTGTTTCCGCTCTGGCGATTGCCCGATTTTAGTCGCTACTGCCGTGGCCGCCCGTGGCCTGGACATTCCTCATGTGAAGCATGTTATAAATTTCGATTTACCATCGGACGTGGAAGAGTATGTCCATCGCATTGGTCGTACGGGTCGCATGGGTAACTTAGGTGTGGCCACATCATTTTTCAATGAAAAAAACCGCAACATTTGTACGGACCTACTAGAATTGCTCGTCGAGACGAAACAGGAAGTGCCCTCCTTCTTGGAAGACATGACCTCCTCGGACCGAGGCCATGGGGGTGCCAAGCGTCGAGGCGGTGGTGGTGGTGCTCGTTATGGTGGTGGCTTCGGCTCCCGCGATTACCGTCAATCTTCAGGTGGGGGTGGACGCGGAGGTGGAAGCCGACCAAGTGGTGGCGGTGGTGGTTCTTACCGCAGTAATGGTAACTCTTATGGTGAGTATTTCAATGGTTATTAAAATGGTTACAATGTAGTCTCAAATGTGAACTGAATTCTAGGCGGCAGCTCGGGTGGCGGTGGATACTATGGTGGAAGTGGTGGCGGTGGCGGCGGTGGTGGTGGGTCCTATGGCGGTAGCTACTCTTCGGCCCATGCTAACAATTCATCCGGTCCAGACTGGTGGGGTAACTGAAAGTTCCAAAAGAGGAGGAACTTGTTCCCGAACCACCCAGAAAATAGAGTAATCTTGAAAAACGAGAAGCAAGATTAATTAAAAAATGTTTTTCCTAATACAATATATAAACAACAATGTCGTTGCAAACGGATTAAATAGCAACAAAGGAGTACAAGAGAGATTTAAAATAATTTTCAAAATATAATGAATGAATATAGCATACGACTACATCAAATTCAACCCCCAAATATAAGTTTCACGAATGTCAAGTACCAACAATTACAACACTAAAAAAAATTGGAATTTAAATATATTTAACGAAAATATATAAATCATATTATTTATAGTTTTATAATTGTATTTACGCTGAAATGAACGAAAGGAATTTTAAAACTTCAACAATGAGGATGAGGTAATATTCTTTGTTTAAATATGTAATCACAACGCGTTTACAAATAAGCATGTGGACCCACAATATCTTTTTACTTTTAATAACCAGTATGTCATTCAACATCTTTATTAATAAATAGAGAAAGTAAATAAATACAATATGTACTAATGGAAAAAACATCGTTTAAGATAAAAGTTTGATTTCGTATTAATAAGAGTAAAACAATAAAAACAAAGGAAAACATATTTATTTTCTTAAAAAATTTAGACGTTCCGGTACAAATAACGGATCTTGTTTTTTTTTTTGACATGCAAAACAAACCACCAAGAGGGCCATTATGACAGTAAGAGCAATTTTAAAAAGTCTTAAGTTGGGTTCGTTTTAACATTTGGCATACCTTCGAAAGGACAGTTTTATTCACATTTCCATTCCATTTGTGAGAAAGAGAAGACAGAAGAAGAAACCACCGAAGAACACAAAGTATTTATATTCAGATTCGGATTTTATAAACAAAGAATATCAGAAAGCTGGAGGGTATAAAGGGAAACATTTCGGTTGTATATGTATGTCTATTAGCATTATTAATTGTCCCACATGGTTCTGTTCGTCTATCTATGAATCATCATATCTATTGTTTATCGTTGTTAAACAAAGATCGCATATATTAAAGAAAACATAAATAAATATCGTTACGTTTCTTATTTTTATCATAACTAACCTTAACTAGTTAACCCTAAATAATTTTGTGTTTATCATTGTATTTTGAAAAGTGCCGAACTATTTATAATTTAACACTGATGTTGTAATTGTTACAAGCTAACAACATAAATCCAATCAGATTAAACATCAGACTTTTGATTTAAAGCTGCGTATCCAACAGGAATTTCTTTCAGTTCTGATTTCAAGCATAAAAATTCGCCACCAATACACATTATAGTCGTTGTTATAGCATTGAGAAGCCACCATGAAATATTCGAAGGAAATGCCGAATTGTACCACCAACATGTTAACAAATGTAAACAGTGAAATGTGCAACTGTAAATCATAAGTTGTAGTACGTTCATGCATCATTAGGAAGCCAATTACATATGTACTTACCTAAAGTCTAAACACATCTTCGCTCGCTTCACTATGCACCACAATGCCAAAGAAGCCACGAACGAGTTAATCACAAATGCACATATTATGAGTCTTCCGCCTAGATCCGAAATGTGTATTTCCTGTACGGAATATATGTACGTTTTTTAAAAAGTGGCACCTGTGACACTATGATATAGTCACACGCTTACGTGATATTCAAAGATGTTGTCCAATGTATAGTTGTCGCCTGCCCAATAATTACCTACACAAACGAGTAGACCCAGCGAAAAGTACACCAGGAACTGCATCGACACTATTTGTGAGATAAGTAGAATGGGATCCCACTGTGTGCTTCGAAATGTGCCAGACTTCATTTTCTTTGTTGCTCACATAAATATTATAATGAAAGCTCCAAATATCTCAATCTATATAAACATAAACATTTTGCAATTTGTCATTCGATAACAATTTACACTAATCGATATGTTTAAATTATCGGTAAAGAACATGCACTTTTTCCTTTTGGATTTTTATTTTATTTTTTGTAGAAGTTTTGTAGAGTAACCATTAAACAATTTGACTCTGTGTACATGGTTGCAATGTGATGACTGCTGCATTAAAAATCAAATACCGAATCCGGCATGTTGGGAAAATAATGTTGGAAACTATTACTATATTAAAATAAAAAAAGTATAGTTCACATAGAAACATCTATTAAACTGAATACACAAAATATTCGAAACTTAGGTTGTACCTCCACAACTGCACATCTTTTCAGCAATCTAATTATAAATAGTATATTCCAAAACAAAAATAACCGACACATTAATGGGAGATCTCAAATCAATTTCATTGACTTGGTTATTGTTTCGTAAAAATTGGTAACCCTGATCTCTCGTGTTTTCTTTCACACAATTTCCTGGTGTTTTCAATCAAAATTTTTCTCCTAGAAAGAATCTGAGAAAAGTGGGATGAACGGCGAATTTAATTCAATTTCACGTATTCATAAACATTTGTAAAGGCATACAACAGTTTACAAACAGAATGACTTCTATTCAATTTGTTATACAACCGCTACCGGGAACCGACGAACAATTCAATGAAAGGTAAATTCAACAAATTGGTGCGACGTAGTCGAAAATAAGTGGCCAGTGCTCGCTTGGTTTTTTCCACACACGAGAATCATGTATGCAAGAATATACTTTTTTTTGCATATTTGGGTTCGTTTTATTATCGCCTATAATCAGGAAGTGTGTGTGAAACATGGAAAGCTAAAAAGTGCATTGTGAATTAGCAATCCTTAAATCGCGTGTAGATATGTATACATTTGTTCGATATAGTATATACTTATGTTAATTAATATGAAAGTACACACAGCGATATATATTTGTGTACATGTGCATTTATGCAGGCCAATCCGTCTACCAGCAGAGAATATACGGACATGTAGACCCAAATAAAATTCAAAATGGATACGACTGAATACAAAACCAAGAACGTGGGGTTGTCTTGCGATATATTTTTAGGTTATTTACTGACATGAGTAAAGTACGAATTTTCCACACCGTACTCTATACAATTTCGCAAGCATATTTATACATGATTTCAAATTACAACTGGACCTTCCCGTACTTCCAAAATGTTTTGAAAAATTGTTTTTTTCTAAGAAAAGGTTTCCCTATTCTTGTGCTTCTCTATTTCAATTTTTTTTAATAAATCGTGCATACACTTTTCTAATTTTATGAACCGCTTCTTATGCACGTGCGAGGAAACTAGAGAGAAGTCATGAAATTATACAGATATAACATTGAATTTCTTTCCTGCTCAGATTACGCGAAGTCACCGACAAAGTGAATAAATTTGGCTATGGCACTCACCGAATATTCGAACAGTTGAAGATATCGGTGAAAGAGGTGGTCATTGGACCCTTTCACATTGGAGTGTTGTTGGAAGATGGCAAAGCGTTCAGAGTTGGATTTTCCATTAATTCCGACAGACTGGACTTGAGCAAATCAGACGGGTCCAAAAAGTAAGTTGAGAGCTGATCCGGGAACGGAACATTTCATTTATGTTTGATAATTAGCAGTATGGGCAGCAATTCTGCAAATCCATCCAACAACCCGAAAAGTTCGGCACCCTCATCCTCGCGCCAATTGGCCCGATCAAGAGCCCGTCTCATGAGGACTACCGCCCGTACGGGAGCCGCCGGACAGGGTTCAGGCTCCAGAAGTACTGGCGTAATTATTGGTGGAACATCTTCGAGTCGTCCCCTGGTAACAGTTCCAGCTACGTATGTGCCAGAGGAACTGATATCACAAGCTGAGGTTGTACTTCAGGGTAAAAGTCGTAATCTGATTATCAGAGAACTGCAGGTATTAATCGGCACTTCATGTATTAAAATTTTCGTCAGTATTATTTATGTTTTTAAATGGTTTTACTTTAGCGCACGAATCTGGATGTCAATTTAGCTGTGAATAACCTTTTGTCTCGGGATGACGAGGAAGCTGACGATACGGAGGAAGGAGGCGACAACTATGTGCCGGAAGATTTGATTTCACTGCTAGACAATGGATTCCACGGCGATAACAACAGCGTGGTCATTGATCCTTCAGATGGACTCTTCTCTGAAGAGATTTTCAGCAACTATTCCAATATAAGAAAGTAAGTTGAATTTGCTTTTAATTTGCATTGTTTTGATAATGTTCCTATCTGTTTCAATTTGCTGAAACAAGTTTGTTGTTTGATCGTATACGTAGTGAGCGCAATCAAACATCTACGGGAAATGCGGACAATTCCAGCAGATCCACAACCACCACAGGCAGTGTGTTGGTATCAAGTGCTAGTTTATCAGCTCAAATGTCATCTGTGAGTGCAGATCGAGAGGCTTTTAGTCGTTGGAGAGATCGACAATATTACGGTCCACGCCGGTGGCTGAACAAAGATGATTACGTATGGGAAAAGGATACAGGTTTGAACGGCTTTTTATTAACACTTTACAAAAAATGGACCATTTCAAGGGGTTCTTCTTTTTCACTTATCAGATACAAAGAAAAAGGAACCTACCGCTTCAACTTCACCAATCTGGATCTCTGAAGAATTGCAACCATGGCCAGACAAAAGTAATCAAATAAGATTTAAGAAAATCGGTGCTCTATATTCGGAGTTCATAGGACTATCTGAAAACGGAGAATTACATCAATGGAAATGGTCTGAAGCGGAAGCATTTAAATCTGAGGTGTGTCCGTTATATTAGATATTTTCAACTGAAATTCTACAAAACAAAGTGATTATCTTTATCAAAGCCTAAATAACATTAATTTTCATTTTTTCTATAATGCAGGTGGAAAATGTATATCATCCGAAAACACTCGTATTGAATTTAACCGATAAAATTGAGCACATCTCAGCGAATTTCATACGTTGTTCCGTCGTGACCGAAAACAGCCGTGTGGCAACATGGATGGATGAGCAACTGGGATATTTAGGAGCCAAGTTAGAGCATCAAGCGATTAATTTTAACGAGTTCATTGGGGATCCAATTATATCGATTAATGTTTGTTCGTTGTATACGGCGGTACGCACCGAGAACAACAATGTGTACTGGTGGGGTGTTTTACCATTTGACCAGCGCCGCTACTTATGGGACAAGTTTCGTACGAAAACGAAGAAACCGCAGAAGATCGTGGGCTCTGACATAGCCGTGGGAACTCAAGTAATCATGAAAAAATGTCCGATTTATCAAACAGGCTCAATTGGTTTCACATGTTCAAATGGTGTACCGAAAGTGGGACAACTGCTTAATTCGGTGTGGGATTTCAACGATGTGTGCCGTTTCAAAATTCTGAACGTGTCGGCAACTAATGTCGCGGAAAAGTGTTCATCTATTGCCACCAATGCAACATTGGGAACTGATAAGGATCCCTCCTCCAAGTCTCTGTCAATGACATCGTTAACAACGAATCCAGTACCGACCTCCAGTAAGTTGTGTACGAGCAACAGCAATAAGGAGTCTACTGATCGAATCGATATGCCACCACCACCATCACCAGCATCGAGCACGTGCAGTGACACAGGTAGTGTTTCGTCACACAAACGTCAAAAACGAATGACCACAAAAGACGAAAGTGGAGAGAACAAAAAGGACGAAGAGCATTGGCAGCTCAAGGATGTTGTCTTCGTGGAGGACAAAATTGGTCCCATCGGCAAGGTACTTAAAGTCGATGGTGACTTCTTAGCTGTGCGCTTCCCATTGCCCTCGGGATTGACACCTTGTTCGGGTGTCAGTGGCAGTGGCAACGATGGCAAAGAAGACGACTGGCAGCAGTGTCGCCTACTGAGACGCGAAGATGTTCAAGTGTATAAAACGGTGATGACTTCGCGGGGACCAGACTGGTTGCAAAAAGTACCGAAAAAGATTAACATTATGCACGGTGTGGATCCCGTTAGTTTTCAGTTGCTTTCTTTGGCGGTCGATACCAAGGGGATACATGTCGTAAAAAAAGTTGCCTCAAAGTTGCACTACTGTTTGTACAACCTGTACAATAGCAAACAGGAGCAAAATTGCACATTTCCCACGGATAGTGCCTCGTTTATGGGTTCTTCTATCAAAAACATAATGATGACATGCAACAACGACTGCAGCGGTAACACAAGCACGATCGTTGTGCGGGACGGCAATCGGGCCCTTTACCCTCTCGCCAAAGATTGCATTGGCTCAATTAAGGATCCACAGTGGTTTGATCTTCCACCAGTAAAGGCCGTCTCCATGACTACAATCTCTCTGTCTAGCATTGGCAGTAATCTAAAGTCGAAGGTGTGTATGGCGGCATTCCTGTTCGAGACACAAAAGATGATGCCGCATATTCTTCGGTGTGATGTTAAGAACGCTTGCAGCGCTTTACTGCGGTTAGAGATGGAGGATAAGAGTGATGTCATGGAAGTAGTAGAAGAGAGATGCGACGGTGGTCGCAATATATTGCACGCTTGTACCGTTATGTGCGCTCCAACGTCGAACAAGGACACAGATGAGAAGAAGGCCCCTATAAATATTACAACGTCAAAAGCAACCACTTCATCAGCATCAAATACAGCACCAGCCCAACCGCAATCACCTGCAACAGCACCATATACGTCATCTGCAAATGTGATAGTGCCAGGTGGCGGCACCTCTGCAGGAACATCATCAGCCAGTGGTTCAGTATTTCCCGCTATGGCAGTAAGCGGTGGTTTGGATGGAAGTGGCACCAGATCTTCGTCCTCAAATAGTTCTTCATTTTTAGCCGCTGTTCCCGTACTGTCCTCAAATGCATCCTCGAGTCGTGACTCTCGTACGGTGAGCCTTCGCGAAATGATGAGTCGTTTAATAAACAACGAACAAGGGGAACCGCAGCAGCAGTCACATCAGCAACCGCAACCAAATGTTTTGAACAATGCCTCAATTACTTTGGCCGACGAATACTATATATCGCACGCATGGTCGGGAGATTCGAATGCTAGTGTGAATGCCAATAGCAACGACGCGATATTGGCTAGTACTGAAGACGATAGTGTCAAAGTAATATCCAATACCGGGGTTTGTGCCTCCAAAGTTTCGTCTCCTAATTACACTTTCGACTCAACGCAACGACGAGAGCAAGCCACGTTGATACTGCAGCAGATGTGCTGTAGTACGGCGTTACGGCCCTTCCTACATCAAATGCTTAGTACTAAAGATGCCCAAGGCCAGACCCCCTTCATGTTGGCTGTGGCCAGTCGAGCATACGAGGCCGGTATTGTACTGCTGAACACTATTATGGCTCTGGCGGAAAAAGATGTCAACCTTAAGGACTCTATGATATTTCCAGCTGGATCGCCACCCGATCAGTCACCATTGCAGGTGATTTGCTATAATGACACCTGCTCCTTCACCTGGACCGGTGCAGATCACATAAATCAAAACATCTATGAGTGCAAAACTTGCGGGCTAACCGGTTCGCTATGCTGTTGTACAGAGTGTGCTCGCGTCTGCCACAAGGGCCACGATTGCAAACTGAAGCGCACTTCTCCGACCGCCTATTGTGATTGTTGGGAGAAATGCAAGTGCAAGACCCTTATTGCTGGAAACCAGAACAAGCGATTCTCTCTGTTGTGCAAACTGGCTTTGTGCACGGATTTGGTGACGAAGTTCAATTCAAAGGGTGAATCGATTCTGCTCTTCCTTATACAAACAGTCGGCCGACAGACTGTCGAACAGCGCCAATATCGTGCCAATTCCCGAGTACGCACTGTAGGTAGTGGGCCACCACCTAGCGGAGGTGCTACCTCTCGAAAATCATCCTCCACCGACGTGGACCCGGACATGCCTGAACATGACCTTGAACCGCCGAAATTTGCTAGGAAAGCCCTTGAACGACTCTTGGTTGATTGGCATGCGGTGCGTGCAATGATTATGACAGGTGCCGATAAAGCTGAGAACATGCCCCAACAGGCTCCCAACTCTGCGGATGGAACGAGTGCAGAAAGCTACAACATATACTTGCAAAGTCAAAACGGTTCCACATTGCTGGACAAATTCACTCATAATTTATTTGTGAAGTGTACGTCCGAACATTTGGACATCTTACTTTCAACATTAGTTCGAGAAATGCAAAACGACGAGGTGGACGGACGAAGGGCAGAGGCCGAAAAGGTAGCACGGCGTTTTGTGCGCTCAGTGGCCCGTGTTTTCGTCGTTTTCAACCTGGAAAAACTTCCGAATCCCGAGCGACGCAAATCGACAATGACGCCCAACAAACATCTACAAAGTTGCTCTAAGGTCTTCCAAACCTTACACCGCTTGTCAATTCAAGAACTTTGTGAAATATCCGAGGCATTGATAGCACCAGTACGTCTGGGTGTAGTGAGGCCCACGGCACCGTTCGCCATGTCGTCAAGTAACATGGATGTAAGTACCAAACGAAAACTGCAAATGTCATTAGTTTACTTAATTTTCCTTATACAGAATTCAGATGATTTATTCAGTGTGGAGCCATTAGCACCGACATCGGCTGCGGAAGTTACAATTGAACCCGTGGCGGTACATGATAATTCCCATGCTGGAGCATTTAATTTGCAACAAAACTACGGCATCGATAATATTGACAGTATGTTAATAAATGATATTGATTAAGTATTAATATTGAAGTAAAACTTCAACAGCTCTTCGCGATGTCTCCGAAAACGAAGATGGTCCCAACCGGGAGAACAATGGCCATCAGCAGGACGATGATCTACTAGATGGAGCCCGCAATGACGAAGGAATACAGGACGACGAAAGCGACAACGATTTCAATTTTAATGATGCCGAAACTGAATCAGACTCCGATGACAACCAGAGTAACCAGGACGCCCAACGAAGTGTTCAGACAGGAGCCACGGCAGGATCTGAAACAGGTGATTTCACTACTACTATCAAATATTTTATCAAGTTTTTGAAATATTTTATTACATTTTTACAATGAAATTTGACTGGTTTCGTAAGAGTTGAAGATTTAAAACACTTTCAGATAATGGTGTTTTGTTTCTTGAAGATGAGTCCGGTGATTCATCAGCCCAGGAGGAAGAGGCCTCCGAGGATGGGGAAACAGACGATCAATCGGATGAGTTTAATTTCGCCGATCACCAGTTAGAGCGGCGCAACGTGAATCCGAATGTGCGCAACGATCTTGCGTTACAATCAATGCAGTGGGCTATTCGCAGCCGAGAGGCAGCACGATCATCCATGCGTATGCCATCTGGCTCCAGTTTAGTGTTTATTGACCCAATGGCCTTACGGCGATCGACCGTGCCAAGTAGCTCAGCAGTAACGACAACACCGCAAGAACACCACACTATGGCTACGACTGCTGCTAATTTATCTCGGGCTTTCGGGATTATAATCAGACAGATTTCCGATCTAATGAATTATATCTCGTATACTGTGGCTCACGATATCGAAATGTTGCTGCGAGTAAACTTTAGTGATATTCTCAAGTTACAGGTACTTTATTTTTAAATTGAAAAACTCTGATTGTTGTTTACATCTTTCGGTGATCTCATAACCATTAGGAGTACGTGGAGAAGCGTTTGAAGCCCACCTGGAATTGGATGTTCTCGGTGATGGATGGAACAGAGGCCCAACTGAAGTTTGGAGCTTACTTGACTAATTATACAGATCCTACACACCCACTGCATCCACTCAATTTGAGCACCCAAAGTTCCACCAGTCCACAGGCGCCTACAACTTCGCCTTCATCGGTGGGCATTAACATATTGGGTTCATCTTCGCGGCGCGAATTCTTCACGTATTGCTTGTCTCTGATGAGGGCTCATACTTCAGAGCATCGCGATGCCTTGCCTGTATTGGATATAACAGCATTGCGTCATATTGCATACGTTCTGGACGGCTTCATATATTACATGCGTAATGATACGCAATTCTACGAGAAGAATGAAATGAAAACAGCTAATACAAATTGCTCGAATAGTCCTGAAAACGATGACACCGACGATGAGCTTTTCAACATCACCAGCGAAGAGAATTTCATAGATGGCAATGCTTCGATGACGTCCATAAATACACAGGCGTCCACAACGTCGCGACGTCACTCGTTTTTCATGCGCTCAGATTCGACTCTCAGCCTCGGTTGTCTAGCTCCCGAAGGATTCGATTTGCCTCTTGATGTGTCTATGCCGTTGGCAGACAAGCCACACCTTTTGCAACCAAACTCAAAGCGTGAAGATTTGTTCTCAAACCTGCCTCTGACCATTTCGCCCAGTGTTGTTTCTTGTTCCGACAAATCGATATCTAACCTTATCAATTTTCCACCCACTCGCTTGGGCTTCTCAAATTATGTACGAGGCTCAACTGGATTCGAAGACAATGACGTGGACAGTGACGAGGATGGTAGCGATTCAGCGGAGGAAATGGCGCAACCATCCACAAGTGCTGCCGCAATGAGGGTATTAAATACCAAAATAAGAGAGTCGACCGATACAAATGTTTACGTCAAACTAAAAAAGAAGAAGCTGTCATCAGACGACACCACAGCCGGTTCAAAAATAGGTTTGTATATTTAAAACTATAGATAGTTGACATGTTTGCTAAACGTCAGTTGTTTTTAGAAATGTCGATGACACCAACTGTAGGCGAACCCATGGAAACGGACAATGTCAGTACGGACACACTTGGGGAAAATCAGCAGTCTACAAATCGCCCGGAAATAATCATTTCACCCAATAACAAGGTGTCACGGGATACAACGATATTCAATGCTAATTCTTTCGGTAATTCGACGGTGCGGAGTGTAATTGTTCGTGTAGGAGGTGGTGGCGGGACCGTTACTTCAACTGGCAGTGGTACTAATAGGAAAGATGTTCCCATTTGTCTTGACAATAAAACGAAAGAAAGTGATGAGGCGAAGGCAGAATCTTTGAAAAATCTACCTCTATTTCCGTCCCGTGGTATACACTTTTGTAAGGATCTTTCAATGGACTTGCCGTCGTGGAATTTCCTCCTGGGTCGTTGGAAGTTGACTTTGGAACTATTTGGACGAGTTTTCATGGATGATGTTGGCATGGAACATGGCTCGGTTTTGCCTGAGTTACGTGGATTCCCCGTGAAGGAGATGCGTTTTAGGCGTCTCATGGAAAAGCTTCGCAATGGACAGCAGCGCGATCTTATCCTTTGTAAATTGGAACGCAATCGTGATAGTTTGATAATGCAAACATTCAAGGAGCTGAATACTCAATTCGGCAGTCAGAATCGTCGCTTGAATCCGCCCTTAAATTTCAATCGCGTTAAGGTGACCTTTAAGGATGAACCTGGCGAGGGTTCCGGGGTCGCACGTAGTTTTTACACATCGATTTCGGAAGCGCTTTTGGCCAGCGCTAAAATGCCCAACCTAGAGTCAGTTCAAGTGGGCAGCAACAGTAAATATAGTATTCCATTCACAAGTATATTGCGCAACCGCAGCGGTTCGGCCCGAGATCCACCTTCTTTGGCACGACGCGGCACTGGCAGTAAGATACTGTGGCGGACCAATCGTTCTGATCGTAAAATTTTAAACTACGAGGCACGACCCTATGTACCGCTACCGGCAGCGGGCAATACAGGTAAGTTCACAAATGTTCTGTTTCAATATGAAATAACAATTTAGTGTGGTTTTCTTTCCAGATAATGCCACTGACACTCAAAACGAACATCTTTCAGCTCAAATGCAACAACTTGGTGAGCGTTTGTATCCGAAGGTAAAATTACATCTTCATATCTAAAATTTTTAGATTTACTAATTTCCTAATTTATTGTGACATTGGTTAGATATTTTCAATTAATCCCGGACATGCATCGAAAATAACTGGAATGTTGTTGGAAATACCACCACACCAACTGCTTTCGATAGTGTCGTCGGAAGAAGTCCTACGTCAAAAAGTTAGTGAAGCATTGGAAATCATAAATTTTAAAATTAAATCAGAGCCATTGTCGAAAAAATCGGTGCCAGTAGTTTTACTGGAGCACTGCCAACTCGAAGACAACGAGCCGTTGTTCTATTCCCCAGGAAAACGGGGATTCTACACCCCACGTCAGGGCTATGGATCCTTTGAGCGGATCAATGCATTTAGGAACATCGGCAGGTGAGATCCCCAAATGTAATAAGTGTATTTAAATTATTGAATTACTAACTTTACTCATTTATCGCATGCAGATTAATTGGCCTGTGTCTATTGCAAAACGAACTTTTACCTTTGTTCCTTCAACGACATGTGCTCAAGTACATTCTTGGCAGAAAAATCAAATTTCACGATTTGGCTTTTTTCGATCCGGCAATTTATGAATCCTTTAGACAACTTATTTTGAACTCACAGTCGGAGGAAGGCGAAATAAACCTAATCCGAATGGATCTATACTTTGTGTACGTATGAGAAAAACATTTTTGCCGTATACTTTGGCGATGCATAACATATCCGTTTTCATTTGTGCAGTATTGATCTAATGAAGGAAGAAGGTGGCGGCAGTGTGGAATTAATTCCTGGCGGACGTGAAATTCAGGTGACATCAACCAACATTTATGAGTACGTAAGACGGTATACAGAGTACAGACTGGTTAAGTCTCAAGAAAAGGCTCTTGAGGTGCGTACAACACAATTGATAGAGATATGGTTTTTAAAGACATTGTTTTAAGTATAGGCTTTGAAAGATGGTGTCTTCGATGTTTTGCCGGACAGTTGCATGAATAATTTAACGTCCGAAGATCTACGTTTACTGCTGAACGGTGTTGGCGATATTAACGTGACGACACTAATTTCATACACCAACTTTAATGATGAATCCAGCGAGGGATCGGATAAATTGCTAAAATTTAAACGGTGGTTCTGGAGTATTGTGGAGAAAATGAACACACTAGAACGTCAAGATTTGGTAAGAATGCTACCGTTGCTTATACATTTACGAAACTCTAAACAAACATTCCTCTGGTGGCTTAGGTGTACTTTTGGACAGGCTCACCAGCTCTGCCCGCTTCAGAGGAAGGTTTCCAACCATTGCCATCCGTAACAATTCGACCAGCGGATGATTCTCATCTACCAACAGCTAATACATGTATATCCCGTTTATATATCCCACTATACTCAAGCAAGTCAATCTTACGAAGCAAACTTCTTTTGGCTATAAAATCGAAAAATTTCGGATTTGTGTAAAATATAATAGTAATTATAATTTCCATAGGTTTAAAGTATTCAATTCTAGCAGAACTACACAGTTACTCTATTTTTTTTTTCAAATTACTCATTTTTTGACATTTTTCTTAAATGTCCCTCGACTTCCACACACTAAAATTTACTGAAACTTTTTATATATTCCAACAACCACTGCTGTTGACTAAATGTCTTATATTTTTGTTTCTCGAATTTATTTTCAATCTTAAAAAGAAAGGCAATTTCTGAATAAGATTACATGCTTATGCCCAGCCCATCCCCGCCACACATTTATACCTTAAGCTGAGGTTTAAAAAAGTAAGAGTATATTTACGTACGCGTTGATGATTAAACTTGTAATATTTAATAGATTGAATTATTTTATTATTATAAATATAATACTTTACATATTATTTGGAGCAAACAAAAAATAAACATATGTGTAAACTTTTAATTTAAAATTAGTAGCTAGTGGTTTCGTTATTTTGCTTTTGTGTGTTAATTTACGTAGTATAGGTTTGTAATGACATAGAAAACATCATCTTTTTGTCTCGAATATGATCATAAGAACGTTCGCACATAGACGTTAATAAAAGGTAATTGAATTCATCAAAGATCAGTTTAAATTAATAAACAGAATAGAACAGAATTCGTTTAATTCAATCTTGCAAGATGCGGAGAGGTCGTTCCTGCTTTGATAAGCACAGATTGTAAGCTGAAACACGAACACCATACTTTAGTATCCAAAAGGCTTTCATTTGTATTCGATGTGTCTAACAGTGCCGTGTAGAGTGCAAAAATAGAAATGTGTGTGAAGTAAGAACATGAGTGAAAATCTCCTCTATAAAAGTGAAACAACAAATTTAACGTTTTGACAAACAAAAGCCTAACTCGAAGGATATAATTAATTTATTCCTTTTTTATATAAATTTATGAAGACTAAATATAATCTTGGATTTGTATCTATTTACTGAGTTTGCGTTGTTTCCTTCACACTTGTCGCAGAGCTCTCATAGGTGCTAGGTATAGCGAACTTACGTCGAAAGTACACGCCCCACAGTCGCCTTGTGACCGGATCTAGCACAATGAAATATACGAATATCACGAATCCCTGCAAGGTGGCAGTCAAGGAGAACAAATATGAAAAAATTAACCCGGAACGAGCTGTAGTCAAAAGACCAAAGATCCAAGTGAAACCGAGTAAAAAGAATAGCAAAACACTTAATCGGATCTGCGATAATGCAAGCTTTTTCTCGGTATGTCGTATACTGCCTTCCGGTCCTCGAATTATATTGTATAGGACAAGAACAAAAATAATGAAATTCGCCACAATAACCAATGCCACTGGCATGACAATTCCCAAGTAAAGACCCATACCTTTTGGGTAGCAAATGGCGGTTTGGTTGGTGCTTTCCGCCGGAACATATGAATCACAGTCGAAGATCACCACGAGTAAAACAGGTATAAGAGGCACAATCCAACCGACTGCTGTTGATTTAACTAGGAACCTCTTCGGACGACTGTTGCCAAAGACCTGGACGTACCGTTTATATTGCAAATACGCTATTATTAGCATCCACGAGAATTGAACCAACACGGAATAGTGTAGGCTGGCGCCAAGTAAAATACAACTAGAGATTATTTGATCTTGAATGAAATGTTCGGTTCTTTGCTCGGTGTTGACAAAACAAAAGAGTATCATTTGGAGGGCGATGGCAGCGGATAGTTGCAGAAGGACCTTAGAGGAGGCTTTCTGGCGCCACCATTGAAACTTAAAGGCGGTGACAAATATTCCGAAAATGCCAAAAAGGGACAATGAGCATCCCAATAAAGTAATAATATCCAAGGCTTTTCGATGAAAATTCAAATGCTTGACGGCGGAGTCGTTGTAGGAGTCGTCATTGTAGTCGTGGTTTAAGTCACTTCCTCCGATTATATAGGCGAATGGGGTTAAATGTGTGCAACCGCATAAAATTACCGAAGGATCCACGGCGGACCTTGTCATAAAGGCGATTCCATCGTTCATCCATGATTTGTAGTTCCAGTAGCTGCAAGTTTTCGCTGATGTTAAATTGTCGTCCTCTTGGTTACCGTCCTCGTAGTTTCCCATGTCATCGTTATCAATCTTGACTCTCAGCATAAGCGGCAACATCTCTGGCAGGTCTTTGTCATGGCCAGGTATCGAAATCGATATAATCTTTCCCCACACTGAACGATCTGTGGCGTTTTCGTCCTCTTGGAATAGTTTGTCGTTCGCATAGATTTTTATGACTATACGCGGCTCTGGTCGTATTTGGGTAGTGTTCCCTGAACGACTACTGTTGTTAGAGTCAGAAATCTCATCCAGTCTGTCAAGCAAAGTATCTGGCACAAATGTAGCTAACTCGATGTCAGTCTCATACAGTAAATCGGCCACACTCTGATTGGACGTAATGAACCTATAGTATTTCCCCTTAAAGGCCCCATGCATCAGGCCCATTTCATAGTAATCAGGTGTGTCGAAAATGCCACTATCGCCTCCATCAACATCGTCGTCGTTATTGGTTTTGAATAGAGCGATTCCAGAGACATTCGCCACATTGGGATTCAACACGAAAATAACCAGATTTGTGGTCAGCTTAACCATCGCCCCAATATCATCGTACTCGACTGAGTCAATGTGCCTGAAATTCTCATCAATGATCTTATTTGATTTCATCATTGATGGTGTCGATTTTGTTGTCCAAGGTTGTTGCAGAAGAGAGGTTCTTATTGTTGTTGGGGGATTGGTGCTTTCACGCGACAATGCTGATTTGTTGCTCGCAATAGAGATTTCGTCAATTAGATTCTCGAAGGCGTCGAGAAGTATGTTCGTAGAATTAAGCACAATTGACGGCTTAATGATGCTCTCGTTGACTTCCATTAGATAATTATATATGCGCATTATGTTGACAGCCGTCTTGTCCGAGTACGTTAGCTGTAATAGATTGGTGTGGTTCATTTTCGTAGTCGATGTGAATGATGTCGCTGGCGTTGACGACGAGGTGAGTCGTTTAACAGAGTTCTGAATGATTTTCGCCATGTAGTAAAAGTCAGCCGGTATGAGATTATTGAGATGATGCTCTAACAACAGTTTCACATTCTGTACGGCTTTTTCCGGCGACTTGCGGTAAACTTTAGTGTCTTCTAGATCGAAGAGAGATTGGGTTATCATGTTTTCATCGGCGATAGGGTTGCACACGTGTTGTGTCGCTGTACTATCGGCTTCCCAGTGGGCGCCCTCAATAAAATCTCCCACACATTTGCGTGTGATTGGTAAGCCATTGTTCAAGAGGCAGAGTTTAAGCGTTGTCGCTGACTGGCCGAGATCAGCCTGTAGCCACAGGTTGTTCGAATGGCCATCAATTGGTACCGGGAAACAAAATTCCGTACTGCGAACAACTGTCTCATATTGATGGGGATACCCCATGTTAATTAGTATCTGGAGTAATTGCTTTAATTGCATTCGTACCTGGCTGTCGCGACGCACACCCGACTCATTCTCTTCGCTGTCTTCTTGCTCGGTGCTCTGTTCTGAACTATTGTCTATCGTAGACGTCTTCAGTGATGCTGTGATATGGCATACACATTCCAGTGTTGTGTTGACTTCCTTGCGTAATCCAAGAATTTTCATGATGCGCACATCATGTATTTGCACTTTTTTCAATGGGAGGTTTTCTTCAATTACAATATCCCTGTGGGCTTTGAGTTTCTGTTTTATAGCCTTGCCGAGAATCCTCAAATCCTGAACATTGCAATCGGTCGTAACGCATGTAACATTGACCGCCACGGCAAAACGATGACCGCGTTGATATGTTCGTGCAACCACTTTCTCAGTGGACACAAGGCCAAAGTTAAAAATGGTATGCGCTTCACACCAATAGTAGCCGGCACCATCTTTCACAATCTTCAGATTGAACATAGTCTTTGTTTTGAGTTCGTTCTGCCATATCATATCGATCTGGACAGGCTGCACAAGTTCGTAGCCAGCATTCGTAAAGCAGTTGATGCCGACGTTCTTATCGGAGCCCAGACGCCAAATGTAGTATCGATTGTAGACGGTGAGTGTCAGATCGTCTGAGTCCATTTTCAGGGACATTTGAACGTTCTTGCGGTTTCGCAACAACTCCCAACTAAGTGCCGCTTTTGGGCTATGTACTGACAATGGCACTATTCGGATCTCTTCCATGTCGTTCATTTCGATAGCATACTTTTGGTCATCACCTTCGAATCCAATGAATTCGTCCACTTGAAAGTATCGCCCTCTCTCAAGATCGCCGTTCTTAAAGATCAGACGTATTACATTCCGTTGTTCGTAGTACTCTGCTATGGAAATGTTGTGCAGATCATATGGAAACAGTCCAGCAACCCATTCAATGCCATAACACTTGTCGGGCCGATAACTAATTGCTCCGAATCCCTGAGGGCAACCCGACACAGTAACAATGTGCTTGCGGAACACACACACAGAGTGCTTAAGGTCATTGCAACTCGTGATTTTCGTATTCCATTGGCGATGCGATTCGTTGTAAACTGCAGTTAGACAATGTTGATCCGTTAACAATTGATCCGCTGATAAGGCTTTTGAGAATGTTCGGCCCCATAAAACGCCCGGCAAGCGCACGACAAACGGATGCTGGGGATTTCCTTCGGC
This sequence comes from Themira minor, assembly GCA_001014575.1. NCBI lineage: Eukaryota > Metazoa > Arthropoda > Insecta > Diptera > Sepsidae > Themira > Themira minor. Next base: position 30,388 of record JXPZ01001576.1, read on the forward strand.
TTTCTCCACCGGCAGCCAGTATTCGTGTATAGATTGTGAATCGAGATATTCGGTAAGCGCGTTCATCTCCTCTATGCTAAGTTGAGGGGGGAACGGTATTCTATCTGCACCGAAACAACTCAACGCACTGTACTTGTGCCTATATTCGGAAATATGTAAACAAACATAACCGATTTTATCTGATATCTTAATTTCAATTAGATCTTCGGGACAATGGATGTTTTTTGGCGATCGTCTCGTGCAGTTAACATTTGGGGGCAACCATTTGTTCGTATTGAAATTACATTTCCGTATTACAAGTTTTGCCATGTCATGCCAACAAAGATTATCTAATGTTGACACAGCGTACGCAGTTGAAAATTTTGAACTGTATCGCCATTCGAATTGGTCACCATTTGTTTTGACGATTTCGCTACTGCAATAGGGCTGTTTAAAAAAAAAGAAATAATACAATAAAGAAATTTACGGAGTTTTATCCAAAATTCCGTATTATACCCACTTTTGTTTTGTCGGTCTTCCCCTGAATCATACAGATGCTGGTTGTTAATGCTATATAGGCAGCGACCACATACCACTTCATCTTCACTGAAATATTCTCACAATGATACTAAACGAGCAATTTTCAAGACAAAAGCAAGCAACCAACACCAGTGAGAGATACCAGCAACAGTACACCTGTACCAAAGCAGAAGATACCGACAGAAACACCGCATACATAACCAATGATAACAATAAAAAACATTCCACACATAGACAACAAATATTGTGATATTCAATGGAGATAACTCTTTTTATTTTCTTTTTCATTGTTTATAAAATATTTTGTTTTTCTATCTTTTCATCGAGATTACTTAAAACTGCATAAACGGTCTATTCCCTCATCATTCTATCCTCAATTTATAACTATCTAGGGTTATTGAGAATTCGTTTCACGATTTACCGAATATCACATCACATAAACGTACTTTACTATACGTACATACTCTTACATTTAAACGAATGTAAATAAATAAAAAACTCGATAGTTTTGAATGAATTCAATGTAATTAACTTTATGTCGTCACGCCTACGTACAGGCACCGTTACTTGGTGTCGTTTTTATCATGAAAACAATAATGCTTGCAAGTATTTTTAAATCTAATTAAATGGGTTTATATGCAGACTCGTCCGTACTCTAATACCTCATTGACATTCATTCATGTATATAAGTTGTAAAATTAAGAAATGAATGCATGCAAAACCTATAATCTTTGAAGAAGACAAGAAGAGAACGAATTCAGAAGAATGTGATAGTTTTCCTCATAACCATATGTGTCCAAGTTCAAGATAAATAATAAAATCTTTTCAGAGTCTTAAAAGCGATGGATTTTGAAATATTGTTTGGCATACTGTATATGTTAGCAGATTTTACGAGTGCCAGCATTGATCTATCTGCTTCCCATTCCCTTATACCGGATGCACGTCTATCGAAAGATATTCTACCGAAAAGCTATGAGCTTAATCTACGCCCCAATCTGGACAAGAATACATTCACCGGTAATATAAGGATGAATTTGACTTGGAGACAGGAAACAAAGAAGATCTCGCTTCATGCTCATTATGATTTGAACATAAATGACCGCAATATTCAATTGAAAAGATTCCTACCGTCTGAGGAGGGGTAATCAGTGTAACGATTTGTTTTATTTATTAATTTTTTAACCATTTACTACAAACAGAATATACTCCGTTGTAAATATTCCGATTTTACGAGGAGATCGGTTGCCGAAAAAGACAATATATGTGATATACTTGAAGGAGCCCATTCAGAAGAATTCAGAATGTGAACTCATTATGGAATTCGAAGGCAATATATGGGAAAACGCAGAGGGCCTCTTTAAGGGCTCTTACCCGACCACAAATGGCACAGTAATTAAATCTTACATCGCCACATACATGAGGCCGAACAATGCGCGAAGACTATTTCCGTGCTTCGATGAACCGTCCTTTAAGGTAAAAAGAGTCATTGAGAATATTATTATATAAATCTAATTAGTTTACTTTAGGTGCCCTACACAGTGTCCATCTCCCGGCCAAAACAGTATTACACACTTTTTAATACTCCTTTGATGAAAACAGAGCCATTGTACGTATGTTGTTGTATTAATTTATATTTTTCATATTTCTATAGATATTAATAGAATACAAAATGCCAATACGGAATATGTGGTTGACTACTTTGAGACGACTCCTCCAATGTCGTCTTTCACTTTCGGATTTGTTATATCTCAATTGCAGAAATTTGACCCAATGGTTTTAAGGGAAAGGCCTGCTATTAACATTTACGCCAATCCAGACATCCACAATAAACTGGAGGTATGTTGATATGTTTTTTTAATTATTTGAAACTTTGTATTAATTTTGATTTAGAGTACACAAGAGAAATTATGGAAAGTCTTCGATCATTTGGAAAAGTATTTTAATGTTTCGGTGCCATTGGCTAAAATAGACGTTGTGGCCATACCGAACATGTCTGTGCGCCCAGCAGACAGTTGGGGTTTGTTAATGTTCAAGTATGTATAACAATACTTGAATATTACTCGTTTATTAATCTCCTTTTTATAACAGAGAAAGTGAATTACTCAAGAGGGGCTACTACGGGTTGGCCCAAGAACTCGTATACCAATGGCTTGGTTCTTGGATTACTCCATACTGGTGGAGCGATGCCCATGTCAATAAAGCTCTCGCAAGTTTTCTAGCTGCTCAGATAGTTATGGAGGTGCAATCGGAAACCGTGACCATCTAACCAATTTTCTAAACATACTCTTTCTTGTGCAGATCGACAACGGGCTGGAATTCAACGGGAAATACCCAATGACTATACTATATTCAATATATTATGAGTTCAGCAAGCGTTATCCGCACTCACGCATTACAGGCATGAAACAGGAGACAACGTCCTATAAAACTGAACTGGTTATGCGTATGCTCAACTACACTCTCAGCTCTGGCACATTCCGGTCGGGTATACGCAAGTTTATCGCCGAACGACCCTACAGCACCTTCTTCGGTGACCAGCTGTGGGATGCCCTCACCAAAGAGGCTCACACAGATCACAGTCTAAAAAGCCAACATGAAATATCCGAAATTGCCGGTTCTTGGATAACCAAAGATCGCTTGCCGGTAGTCACCGTCACTAGAGATTATCAAAAACGCACCGCGAGGGTGTCCCAGAAAGTCTATTTGAGAGAGCGACCCCACGATGTACCAGAGCAGGATAAAATGTTATGGTGGATACCTTTAGTAGTTGTTCGACAAAATGATCTCAACTTTTCGAATACCTCACCAGACATATGGATGGAGAGAGATCGTGCAACGGTCATAAACGCTTTACCAGTTGATAATGAATTCGTTATTATAAATCCAGAGGAGATCGGACCATTTCCAGTAAATTATGACGAAGACAATTGGAATTTGCTATCGAATTTCCTGCAAAGTGAGAACGGGCGAAGTTTGATACCAACGAACACACGGTTGGTACCCATAAACTTTTCTGCACATATCATTTATACATTTTTTTATATAAACCCGAGTTTTGCTTCTAGGGCAAAATTATTGCATGACGCCTGGAATTTGGCGTACGCTGGGGACCTCAGCTTCGCCACTGCTTTCAACATGACGCTGTTTTTGAAGTACGAGCGAGATCATATCGTTTGGAATCCAGTGTTCACTTTTATTGATCACATTGGCCGGCACATTGACATGTCAGCGGTCCATAAAAAGTTTGAGGTAAACACTGCGCACAATTTGTAATCTCTTTTCTAAGAATAAGTAGCTTAAATTATGAAATATTGTAGACGTATGTGAGAGCACTACTTACACCTCTCTATGAAGAGTTAGGCGAGTCGAGCGACAGCGAAGAGAATTGGCAATCTGATTTGCGTTCATTGGCGAAAACTTTTCTTTGTCGTGCCGGCTACCGACCTTGCATTGAAGAAGCACAAAATGCTTTTAAATTATGGATGGAAAAGGACAATCCAGATGACGACAATCCGTACGTATAGTTTTTTTTTCATAAAAATACCTTGCAACATTTGTTTGGAAATATATTTGTTTAATACAGTGTTCCAAATCAATACATATGTCCGGTCTTCAAATGGGGCACAATGAATGAATGGGAATTCGGCTTACAGCGTGTCATCAACTTCCCCAAAAAAAGAGTTCAAAGCGAACGAACCTATTTGCTAAAAACACTCGCTGGATGTCCCGTTCAGGCCGAAAAAATTAATCGCCTACTGGCTCTGGCAATTTTAGAGGGAAATGGAAATTTCACAGAAAATGATGTTTTCTTGATTTTCAGCATGCTTACGGGCGGATCCAGTGGCTACATGACTCTCTTTAATTTCTTATCAGATCATTGGTTACAAATTCGAGATCGGTGTGTATTATATATTACGTGATTTTATGTCATTCTTTTGGAGTAATGTCATAAAAATCTGGTTTTCTCTGTAGATTCCAGAACAACACGAATTTATGGGACAGCTTGATTGGTTCTGCCACTGGTGTGTTTACAACACAAGATGGCTATGATATGGTGAAAAAATTACATGAAAAGCATGCCGGGAGCTTTGGCAGTGCCGAACATATAATTGAAAAATCCTTGAGAAACATTAAAGAAGAGGCCAAGTGGAGCGATGAAAACTTGCCGGTTATCGAAAAATGGTTGGATAGTTTTTTGACCACTACTAGCCAAATGGATAAAAAATTCATAGAGTAAAAAAGTTACACTGTATAAATAAAGAAGAGAAAAACTCAGTCGTTTTGTTGTTTTGATTCTTTAATAAAGGGTATATTTGTTAGAATAGCCAATAAAGGCAATAAAGTCACGGCAATCGGAAACATCGGAAGATTAATATAGTATAGTTAAACTGAAAACAATCAATAAACATGGCATAGGCATTGAGTATGGACGTGGGAGTCTCTTCATTAGGTTCTATATAGGTTAGTATTCATCGCCCTCTCCAACTTCACCATCGGTGGAGTCGATGCCGACTTCCTCATAGTCCTTTTCCAAAGCGGCCAAATCCTCACGGGCCTCAGAGAATTCACCCTCTTCCATGCCCTCGCCAACATACCAATGGACAAAGGCACGCTTGGCATACATCAAGTCGAACTTGTGATCCAGACGAGCCCAAGCCTCAGCGATGGCCGTAGTGTTAGACAACATACACACGGCCCGTTGAACCTTGGCTAAATCTCCTCCAGGCACGACAGTTGGTGGCTGGTAGTTAATGCCGACCTTAAATCCGGTCGGGCACCAGTCGACAAACTGAATGGATCGCTTCGTCTTGATAGTGGCAATGGCTGCGTTCACATCCTTGGGTACCACATCGCCACGGTACAACATGCAGCAGGCCATGTACTTACCACGTCGGGGGTCACACTTCACCATTTGGTTGGCGGGCTCAAAGCATGCGTTGGTTATATCAGCGACAGTCAATTGCTCGTGGTAGGCCTTCTCGGCGGAAATGACGGGTGCGTATGTGGCCAACGGAAAATGGATGCGTGGGTAGGGCACCAAATTGGTCTGAAATTCAGTCAAGTCAACGTTGAGGGCACCGTCGAAACGAAGCGAAGCGGTAATCGACGAGACAATCTGCCCGATCAAGCGGTTCAAATTAGTGTAGGTGGGTCGATCGATGTCCAAATTGCGGCGACATATGTCGTAGATGGCTTCGTTGTCTACCATGAAGGCACAATCTGAGTGCTCAAGGGTGGTGTGGGTGGTTAGGATGGAGTTGTATGGCTCGACGACAGCGGTGGAGACCTACATTAATCAAAAGCAATCAATTTTAGCAATCGATAAGGCATGATGAACTAAATTACACGTTTAAAAGTACAGTTTAATTTACGGCTGACAGAGGATTTTTGAAAATTTCCCCATTCGGTTGAATTGAAAATGTCCATAACAGGCCAAAGTCATTACATGCATACCTGAGGAGCGGGGTATATGGAAAATTCCAATTTCGATTTTTTGCCATAATCCACAGAGAGTCGCTCCATGAGCAGCGAAGTGAAACCGCTTCCGGTGCCACCACCAAATGAATGGAACACTAAAAATCCCTGTAAACCGGTGCATTGGTCCGCCAGTTTCCTAATGCGATCCAAGACCAAGTCTACAATTTCCTTGCCAATAGTGTAATGGCCACGGGCATAGTTATTTGCAGCGTCTTCCTTGCCGGTTATCAACTGCTCGGGGTGAAACAATTGACGATATGTACCAGTTCGAACCTCATCTGCAATCGTTTAATGTGCAAAATAATGAATCGGCCTCGTTAACATTGAGGTCAGGTTATTATTTACCAACTACTGTTGGTTCTAAGTCTACGAACACAGCACGTGGCACATGCTTTCCCGCACCCGTTTCACTGAAAAAAGTATTGAATGAATCATCTCCCCCTCCGACGGTTTTATCCGATGGCATCTATAAATATACGAGTATTTTGGAGGTGTAAATGAAATTGAGGGGTGAGACACTCACTTGTCCATCAGGTTGAATGCCATGTTCCAAGCAGTACAGCTCCCAGCAAGCGTTGCCGATTTGCACACCAGCTTGACCAATATGAACTGAAATACATTCCCTCTGGAAATTCAAAGAGTTGTTTTTCAATTTGATTTATTTTCAAACTTAAAAACTGTGCTTATATACGTTAACATCATAATTATCACTGAATGATAAAATAATTGAAAACTTAACATTGATTTTCTTTTCTGCTTAATTGTGAAAAAGAAAACACGATACTGTCCAATGAACTCACCATATTTCAGATTAAATTTAATTGTTCCTTTGGTTTATATTTATAAAAAATGTATGGAAAGGTCTTTGATAATGTTGTGTACGGACGAAATGCCAAAATCTTTGGTATGTGGCGAGTATCGGATTTTGTTTGACGATAACTTTAGAAGAATATGTATCAACGGTCCGTTCTGCTGAAGCTCCAAAAGATCGTCCGCAATGCAACAAATCTGGAAGTCAACTGAGTGGTACGGTCAGACAAACGCTGACTTATATACTAGGGAACAAAGCGGAATGAAGTGAATGTACTCCGGCCCACATGTGTGCAAAGCCTTTAGTTTGTGTATTTGTGAGTTGAAAAAAAATAATAATAATAAATTATATCGCGTTCTATGCTTCCGTTCACTGAAGACATCATTGAAATTGCAGCAAAGTGAGTTTAGGAAATAGCTCTTTACATGTTTTCTTTGCCAAAGAAGGAAAAATTAAAACAGCAAAAAGCCCTAATTTGGTGGACTGGCGTCATTTGTTCATACATCAAATTTGTCATATTGTTGTTGTTTAAGATAGGTGGGGCTGTCAATCGACGATCTGGCCGGCCCCAATTTAATTTTCTAGATGAATAACAACGAAATGTCACAATTATTTGAGTACAGACCGCGCACATTGATAAAAATATAATTTATAGGAACAGTAAATACGAGTAAGGTAAAAATATGTAAATTTTTACTTTTGCGACTCTGCTTTTGTATGTGCCTGTTCCGGTCTCATCTTCACTTACACACAAACTTCAAACAGCCAAACTTCTCCTTACCCAATACCAATAGTCTCCATACATTTTATTTTTGTATTAATGCCGTCTATGTGAAAACACACGACATCAAACAAGCACACACACACACCCGCTCATTCAAAACACTGTAGTATAGCAGCACTCTATCGCCCCAATCCATAAACAAGGAGTATATATTTACATATATACATATTATAAATCCATCTTGGTGTGGCGAATTTGAGTAGGTAACGATAAAACATCAAATAATTTCGATTTAACAAAGCTAGGCGAAAATGTTATTGCCATTCAGTCATAAACAAAAATAATATTTAATTTATATATATCTTATATTTGATTTTATTAAAATATTGCTCAAATTTGCATCTCGACATTTAAAACATTAGTTATTAAGTATATTAAAAACTATACTCTTTCCATTTATTTTCCATAAGGAGAAGTTGTTCAAAGCCATTCATACTTATTCAAATCAACTGTTATGAAATGTTGTAATCAGTTAACCTTGTCAAAAACCTGAAACTGTATACAACTTGAAAATTAAGAAGAAAGAATTGGTTTAATAATTGTGAATTTGGAATGATGGGGAACCAATACACGACATGTGGCAGTACGGCCTTACCACCAGCTGCCTATTTAAAGGAACGATACTATTTCAACCTTTTTAATAACGATGTCTCCGACAGAGAGCGTTTGCTGCACGGATACGCCAAAGCTGTTGCTGTAATTAGTTGATAATTTAATAGATTTGTATGCCCCATAGGCAGGGCCTAACGAATTCAGTTCATTGTTATATAAATAACCCACCTTTGGTTTTCTCAAACTTGGAAGTTTTTTTTGCATCTTTCTCCAAAAAAGCATGGAATTTTGTGTGAACTAAGCCTAATTAATCTTTTAGCACGTTTTCGAATTATCGACTCAATTGTTAACTTCTACTTTGTGTTTTTAAAATAATTGGAAAGAGGAAATAAAGAATTCAATAAACTTATTGTACATAAATAAAACTAGAACTAGTTTGTTGATCTTTTTACACATATCAGGTGATAATGGTATAGACATTAACAAATTTAAACAAAACTAAATAACAGTACTAACATGTTCCTCCAAGTCACTGAACAGTAGATGTGGTGGCTTCAAAGCATTCGTATGACACTTAGGACAAAACTCGAGGGAAACCTTGCCACCGTTAATGTGCAAGCACAGTCCAGGGCTATTGTTGTTGTTTGAGATTTGGTTACATTCAGGCGGACACATATAACTGTGTTCAGATTGGATATTGTTATAAGGATCTTGTGGCTTATAGTGAAGGTCGTTGATATCTTCAGGCTTCTGGAAACCAAAATCGTCATTGAGTAAGGAGTCCCAGTTGCTTTCAATTAGCTCAGGCGTTACGTAGTTTACTAGAAAAGGTTCAAAATCATTAAATAAGCTGTTCATCGAAAGCGTGCCCAACGGAACTTGGCTATTTTTTGGTACACTACCGTTTTCAGAGCTGTCGAAGTTTATGGCGAGCGCATCCGGATCATAGCACATGCTACTTAAGCTCCCGCGACGAAATGATCTAATTGAAGTGTCTGGTGTCAGAGGCGTTTTATTTTCCGATATTTTCTCGAAGTTTCTGTTCTGTAGACGCACGTTAAGGGCTGACATTAATTGGAATATTTCTTTGCGGTTCTCCATAATGCTCTTGTAATACATGTTGTCCTTTTCCAATTGATTGTTTTTCTTAATCTCTTTCTTAAGGGCTTTACTTAAGGCTTTGCTTGTGTTGCGAGCTTCTTGTAGCTCCTTTTCAAGCGTGGCGAGATAGGCCTTTTTCTTTTGACGATTCTCACGTGCCATTAGAGCGTTGCGATTATACACGTTTGGGTCGGGCTTGCGTGTCGGAAGTCTACCTCCAGCATTACTTTTGTTGTTCACATAACTGTTCTCAGAGGAAAACAAACCTGATTTTTTTCTTCCAAATGTAATCTCGTTCATGCTCACATCGTCGCTATCGCTTCCCTCAGTAGTGTCCTCATCCCATTGTTGTAACAAATTTTTACCGGTCGTCATTTCGATCCAATATTTTTTCCAAATGGGGAAATTTTTTATTATTTTTGTTTTGAATATGAGTTTTTCTCTTTTACTTTACCTTTAGCTAATGAAAAACGAAATTAACTTATATATTTTTCTTAATAAAAATGGAGAGAACTTTGTAAACGTTTACGATTAGTAATTGATATTGGAAAAATACGTATGGCATGACGTCACTGATGAATGATGCCATATATAGTGTAATGCTGCCAATCCAAATTTCTTGTGCAAATTGATGAGACGGAACAGCATTGATTGTGTGTATGAACGTCAAAATTCAATAAATAATTATATAAAAAACCTCTTTTTTATGAACTTATATATATTAAAATAAAAAGAAAACAGTTATAATTAATAGGTGAATTCTCGTTTTTCCCCAAAACAGCCTTTTTGTGTTGGCATCATCTGTTTGTTGGTCATCTTAATTTTATAAGTTATAATAAGTTAAGATATGGCAACCTCTGTATAAAGACATTCGGCCACCTCATCTCTTCGTAAATTGTTACTTTTATTTTCGTTCCGAATTTTAGAATAAAATAAAATCGGCGAAAATGCATTCATTTGTGAATTTATTTTTAGTTTTATGTGGAGTAATATTTCATGTCGAATGTGTAATGTTTCATTTGACACCAAACACGCAGAAGTGCCTAAAGGAAGATATGCAAGCGAATCAATTGATCATGGGTGAATATGAAGTGTCCGACGTACCCGGCCAAGTTATTGACTACATTGTAAGTACATTAGAAAATAGAGCGCGAGTCGTCAAGAAAATGGATATGGTTTTAGGTTCGTGACACAAAAGGACACATTCTGTCGCAGAAGGATCACATTACAAAGGGCAAATTCAGTTTCATGTCAGAAGTGTATGACACATATGAAATATGCTTCATATCCAAAGTACCACCACGTATGTAGTTATATTGTTTGCATGTATTGTAATTGTTTTGTTAATGTCCTTTTTTTTTCTTGCAATTTGAACAAAAAGATCAACGTGGAATCGTTCAGGAGGTGTCACTGCAAACCAAGAAAGGTGTTGAGACCAAAAGTTACGAAGGTGTAAGTACATCGTAGGCAACTGTTCCAAGTAACAAACTGATCCCTTATATTTAAATATCTAGATTGGTGAAGCTGCAAAACTGAAGCCTTTGGAAGTTGATCTGAAACGTTTGGAGGATCTTTCGGATTCTATTGTACGCGATTTCGCTATAATGCGTAAGCGAGAAGAAGAAATGAGAGACACCAACGGTAAACAAACTCAATTATCTCATTTTGCCCCTAACATCCATTATGCTGATAATTTTTATTTTCAGAGAAAACCAACAGCCGTGTTCTGTTCTTCAGTATTTTTAGCATGTGTTGTCTTCTAGGACTAGCCACGTGGCAAGTTTTATATCTGCGCAGGTACTTCAAGGCAAAAAAACTCATCGAATAGTTTATTGGCAAGACGTACATATACAATCTCCCAAGCCTGTCACCATAATTTTATTCAATATACTTAGTACATTTTCACCTTTCCATCGATCATCAATAAAACAAGAGAGAAAGAGAAGAAAAAACATGATATTTCTGGTACATTAAAAAGATATGACGGTTTTACTAAAGTCACTAAATTGATACCATGGTAAAACACAAATAACAACATGATAGGTTAATAACATATTGTTTAGATTCTGGGGTTCCACTTAAACCAGAGTGGCTCCACATTGACAAATTAATTCACTATTATAAATTTTGAATATGTATATTAAAGTAGACACAGACATATACATGCAGAATACAATACAGCTAGAGTTACAAATGCAAACTAAATTGAAAGCAATACTGTTTGCTTTGCATTTATTTTTGCTGGGCGTTTAAACTGTTGTTTCTTTGAGTATCGGTCCAGTAGTACGATTCTGACTGAGGGCTATGGTGATATTATCATCTCCCGAGCCTTTAGCTTCGGCGCCACCGACGGAACCTTCTGGGTAAAGCGATTTCATCGAGGTAATTTGTACATATTGGCTTTTCTCTAAAACAATATTGGATTGCGAATTCAATGGGATACCGGCGTATTGATCTGTCACATCCACGGCCTGCTCCTTCCAAACGGCATCCTCGCTTAAAGTTTCATGCACGACTTTTTTTAGTTTTTCCGGCACATTTGCAGTTAGTGTTCTCAAGTCTATAAATGGTTACAATAAATAAACAAAAAGTCCATGTGATTATGTCTTAAGTGGTAGCCCAAAAGAAAACGATTAATTCTAAACGTCTTTCAATCACGACAATGTACGGTACAACGAATAAAAACATCAAACTTAAAAGTTCTCGTTAGTTTTACAGAATAGCTGGGAAATCATAGTAAAAGAAAATTACAAAAAAGTCGTTTCGATTTGTTTTATTTATTGAACATTTTGTAAACAACAACTTCAAATTCGTTAAATATAAAAATCAAATGAGATTCATTAAAAATTAAGCAATGATGATAACAATTGAAGCTTATTAATAAAATATAAAACTAAAAATATGTGTAAATAAAATAATTTCATTATTAAAACGTAGGAAAATGTGGATAAATGCAATTACAGAGAAACAACTTGCTTGAGTTAAAAGTAGCTGCAAAGGGGTGAACAAATTGTTTAAGACGTTTTTGTAAATGTACCCTTCAACCTTGCATATCTTCAAAAACTGGTGAACACCTAAAATATATAACTTTAACCATCATAAACTATGGATGAGGACCCGTTTTATAGGGAATAGAATTGTCGGTTAGTCTCACTCTTCTTTTTATTTTTGCTGAATTCACATTTTTATAAAACGGAAATAAATAAATTGTTAAATTTGAGTAAATTACTATGGTAAGATATTGTGAAAACAAAGCACTTTTTCATGGTCGATACTTAAACCCCTAGGCGGATCCGATCCAAATTTGGAGAACTAGCTTCATAAGTAAATGTTACTATATTTGCTAAAGATAATACTTGGGAGTTAGCAATCCTTAGGCCGATATGGCCTTATATGGTAAAAATAAGTTCCGACGCCAAATTTGATCCACCTAGGTCAATACGACAGTCGTGCTTTAAACATACACTCAGACGAACATGACTTAAGTCTCCGGTAACTCCTTCTCTTCGATACAAATACAATGGCAAAGTGAACATACCTATCCTCTGGATGGTATAAATATCGAGGTCATTTTGCCTTGGATATAAATATATAAGTACTGTTGAAATTGTAAAAATGATCATAACTTATTTTTATTAGCTTATGAAAATGACTTTGAAACGAATTAGCTTAGTAACTGGATCTAAAAGAACAACATTCACTAACAAATTAAGAGTAAATTGCATGTGAAATGAATTTCAATTCTTTCCACCAAATGTTGTCTTTGTTGGTTTTACAAGAGTTTAAAGTTTATATGAATTCTTCAAAACATCAAAACAAATGCATTTAAAAAATATAAAAACAGTTGTTCACAATAAAAATAAACTATTTTGAATTCTGAGCACGACTAGACGAAGCTTTGTTATTGTCCTATACAAAAACCATAAATATAGAATATTTTATTATTTTTAGAAGGGTGACATGTGGGCATTTTAATGAATTGTTATGTGTTTTATATAACTGAGGAGACTAATCTCTTTTAGAATTTTGGTTATTTCTATTGTCTACGGAATGATTCAATGAATTTTACAACATCTAAATAAGCCGGATTTTTTATTATTATCCTTCTTACTGCAAATATCATCTACAAAATTTGCTTCATCATCATAAACATCGATACTATCCCCAGTACCAGCAGCCGCAGCAGCATCCCCATCGATGTATACATTGTTGAGTGAGCACGATCTTTGCAAATCTTCCAAACGCGACATTAATTGACCCGGTGATACAATACCTTTGCTTTCGTTCTGTTGTCGTTGCCGTTGGTGTTTAATGAGTTGTTGCTTTTCTTTCTTTGAGTTTTCTAGCAACTTTTCTGATTCAGCGTTTTTTAGGGCATTTCTCAGTTTTGTTTCCTCCAGTCTTTCACTCGTCTCTTTTTGACTCGTCGATATTGCTGTTTCGAAGGGACTATGCCCGCTACTGGATGTCGATGTGCTGCTGTTGTTGAATTCCGGAAATGGTGAATGGGAATCTGCGCTATCAGGCGTGTACGGATCGGGGCGTTCCCGCCTGCTGTCACTATTTGTATTCAAGTATTGAGAGTCAATGCGGTTTACGATTATATTATTGGGCAGCATCAAACGTTTGGACACAATTCTATAGCGATGTTCAAGCGGCTGCTTCTTAATGATATTTCTGCATTCGGGACATATGGCGCCTTCCATTTGATCGTCCGTTTCCTTTGTGATGTAAGCACACATGCACACATAACTGTTGTCCGTGTCAAATATATTAATTCTTACTGGAGGACATATAACATTGTTGTTATTGATATAACTGTAAGCGGTATGTTCCATGCCATTCCGAGATGTAACCGGTGTTCTGTGCGATAGCGGGCATGCCGTTTCGTTGGAGTGCATTGTAGTCGAAATGTTCTGTTTATGCAGATCTTTGGTTTGGCTCTGATATAGTTTTTTGTTGAAATCGGACACTATTTCGCGGTACTTGCTGATTCGGTATGGACACGAAAGGGGATCTGTTGGTTCTACTGTTACTGGGGTTTCGTCGTGGTTTCGGTGAATGGATGATGGTCTTATATTATTGTTTAAGTAGCATTTACAACATCTATAAGTACCTTGGTTTTGTTTTAAGCGTATATTTAAGAAAATCGGCTAAGGGAGAAAGAAATTAATTTTCATTTATAACATAAATATCAAGAGTTTGTAACGCAATGCTAATCAACTCTAGTTTAAGTTAAAGGTAAATACGCATAAAAATTAAAATTTGCAAAATTCGCATAGAACGAATTTGTAAAAAATTTACCTTGTGATCTCCCATACAAACGTTCTCACCAATCATGTGATATGATTTCTGGCCAGGCGGGTCTGCAATCAGATCTTTTGCAAGGGGACTCATCAGAATTCGATCACACCAGGAAGGACAACGAGTCGACATGTAGTCAGTCGGCATTTCCGGATCTTCCTCATACGGATATGAAGGGGGAAATTTAATTGGGTATTCGACTAGTATTTCGTTTAGGGCTTCTAATTCACGGTCAAACTTTTTCAACTGTAACGCAAGAAAGGGTTAGGAATTCATGAATATTAAAACATAAATATACTACATAGGTACATATAGGAAAACTCACCCAAGATTCTTTGAATTTTAACTGGTGATCAGCATAATTGAATTCTTTTTTACCTATGGTAAGCACATTATTTCCTACTGAATTACGATAATGGACTTTTGTACTATCATTTTTAATACTTTGTACACGATGGGCTGTTAAATTCTCCGTTAACTCCTGCGTATTTTATAAATAGATTAGTTTTAAGTTTTTTCGATGCAGCCGCGGTAAGCTAACCCTTATAACTCCTCCAGTATCACATCGAAAATTGAAATCACCAAACAGAAAATACGGGGCACATCCGTTCTTGCCATCCAAATGGAATCTTTTCACGCATTTAAAGTAAATTACGCAAATTTTCTGTATGCATGTTAACTTAAATGAACATTCAATTTGAATGAACTTACCTTTCGAGAGTGTACACCAAGGCGCGCCTTCTAGTCTTACAATAAACAGACGGGAATTCTTCACATGCTGCAAGATTTGAAGCGTCGTGGAACAAATGAATGTTGACTAGATCAAAAACAGTAAAACTGATTTGCCAACGGGTGCGCATAAAGCCCTTCCTCGACCACTTGCACTTCAGTGACATAATTTACATTTTGAATATCATTGAAATCAATTAATTTTGAAAATATATTTACTTCGGGAAAGAAATGTTGTGGAAACTTTGATTTTTCCTTGCTAGGTATGGTCTCTATGTTGCCAGAATAAATGCTCTTGTTATCGACGTCTTCCCAGTCGTGAGTTAAAAAATTCCACATCCGAACGGATGGTATGTCTTTATGCACAAAGTACAAATTTCCTAGTGCCTGCGTTCGTGGGGAAAGTAAAATAAAATGAAAAATAAGCCCGGGGGCACTTCAAAAAATCATTAAAAAGGACGACCTACTGTAAAGTGTTCAGCGGAATTAAAGTCCTCATCCATATATATGCGAATATATACGAAATCTTCCATTTCGCTAGCTTCACATAAGTACTGAATGAAGTTTTGCACACATTCCATTGATTTTTCGTATGTTTTTCCGCCAACCTCTTGCAAGTGGAGAGCCAAAAACTGTGGGCGATTTTCCGAGACTTTTCGCAGGAACTCTTTGATCCACGGGAGCAACAGACGAGATGGCTGTTTTCCAAAAAGAAATGTGATATAATTTTATCTAACACAATAAGGAAAAAAAGGGGACACTAATTTCACGTACATCCTCAAAGAGACTTCCAACATTGGCTGTCACCAGCATTACAGAAATCGATTGCCCATCGTCTTGTTGGCGAAAACTCAGTCCGGATTCGCATGACATATTTTACTGTACTTTACTTGTACTTCTTTTAGTTGTGATATTTGTATTTTTTATTTATCGAAAAATAAGTCTATATACCGCGATAGAATGCAGAGTACGATTATTCAACAACGGCAACTGCCCACGCAAATATTATGCGTTTGGCCAACACCTTTTAATACGGCATTTAATCAAATTATAATTTCAGTTTACAGAGAAAAGGGCGGAATTACAAAAATATTGATAAATTTTAGAAAGAACGAAAAAAAGACAAAAGCACTCTGGGTTTTCTGACATTACATTTTGTGGTGGACTTTCGTTTGCTTGTGTACCACAAGTAAAAGGAAGTGCTGATTAGCACTTTACGTATATTCCACTATACGTATATTTTGTCTTCAGCGACTACTTTTAGTGGTAAAAATATAAAAAATTTCATAATTTTTTTATTTTAAAATAAAAAATTGAAAGCATTAATTTTCTGTTAAATATTAACTATTTGTCTGGCAGCATTGGTTCAGATTAAAGAATACAAAACCAATGACATTGCTATGTGTTTATATACAGGTATTGAATGTAGTATTGATGGTAGCTCAATTAAATACAGTTAACAATTGTTTCTAATTCTTAAATGTTTTAATTTCTATACAGAGCCAATTTATGTATATGAGTATTTAATTTTCAAAAATCATTTAGAAAATTCAATATTTATAGATTTGGAATTGTCGAAGAAATTGCGTTGTACTGATGGACTGATCGTGTCAGTAATTCAATGAGTGTTGTTAATGTAATGCCATAATAGTTTCTTTGCTTGTTATTCGTATTTATGAAGAACAAAACAAATATAGGAGAAGTTGCTTAGCAACATTTGTTTACAAGAGAATGCATTTGTATTATATACGCAGTTGTAGCAAATTAGGAAAGAATAGATTTTAAACGGCAATTTAAATTAATATAAAATGTATGTACAATTTTAAAAATTATGAAGTATTCGAATGAGAACAATATAGTTATTTGGATCTTAGTAGTACACATAAAAAGTTAGATTTTTTGTTCAGTGTATTGTTCATATTTTTTTGACTTTTAAAATTTTGGCAAATATCAATTCGTGAATGTGGAAAAATTCAATTATTCATCTTAAATTTTTAGAGGTTCTATGAGCTGGTCTTTAATCAGGTACGTTTGTTTGATAGACAAATATGTATATACTTTTGAAAGATTTCCTTTGCATAGTTATGAAAAGTATGAGTCTTCGCACCATCCCAGTATTCATTGCACATAGTTTAAAATGGCGTGGTGCAGCTGAACTTTCACGCAAACTGAATGTACACGCAATTTCAAGTTGTCGAGCGTTGTATAACGGAGTTAGACGATGTGCCTTACACTCTGACAGAACAGAGATTCAAATGTTTCAAATGGGATTCTCAGTAATAAGAAGGGGCTTTGCATCAAATCAAGAGGTTTTTGAGGTTCAACATGATCCGTATATGAAGATATTTTACATTGAAATCGATGATGTCGAGAGAGCGTATATCAAATACGACATCATTGACAAAACGATGATTATATTTTCCACCGAAGTGCCGGATGAGTTGAGGGGAAAACGTGTGGGTCAATTGATAGCAAAGGTCAGGAAATATTAAGACACAATCGCACATATATTCTCATGCCCTCATTATGCTGACATTATCGTTAAACTAATTTGTATGTACATTAAAATTAATGATTTAAGTTAACTTTTGTATTTCATTTTAGGAAACTCTAAAGTACGCTCGAGATAATAACTTTACATTGGATATCCAATGCAATTTTGTTCAGCACTATATCGAAAAGTACGCCCAGGAGTATATAAAATACATTGAAAAATAATTTCTCCATCCTGTAACATATCTGAAATTTTTATTGAAAACAAGACAAATTAAAAATGGACGATTGTGATTACACTAGTCTTGTTTTATATTATGGGCGTGTACACTTCTATCACTCCATGCAAAGAGCAGCACTTGACGGTTTGGGCAAGTATCCGACGCAATCAGCTTTTCGACTTTTCAATGGAATAGCTTTGGCGCTGGGAAATCGCATTCAGGAGGGAATACGCGAACTGAATCCCCTAAAAAACGATCCAGAGATGGGCCTTTGTGCCGTTTTAGCTTTGACGTACGCCCATCAACGGTGTTGTGTTGTTGATAGTGACACACTGATCTCATTAAAGCGACGCCTTAACGAGGAACGTCAACAACTGAGTTCATCGAATGCCGCTTACTATGCTTCGGTATTTCTGTACTTTATAGGAAAGTTTGAAGAAGCCCGCGAAATGGCTGACAGGGCTGTAAAGTTGGACGTCCAACATGATTTCGCTATAATCATGAAATGCTGGACACAACTGTCTCTCAGTCCGACGGTAAGCGGTACAGTATTGAATACTCTCGAGCGAATATTGTCACGTAGCAAGAATATCGACGCCTCACTGGCCCAAGTGTATTATTATCAGAAGTGTGGTCAGTTCGAAAATGCAATCAACGTGGTGAATAAACTATCGGTACGTTTCCCCGAACTGAACATACCGTTGATTGTGAAAATGGAAACCCAGCTGGCCGCCTATGACTGGGATCATTCCTATGAGACGGCTTTGCGCATCATTAACCTGGAGCCAATGAATATACAAGCTTTACAAGTGAAGGCATTACTGCTGCTAGTGCGCGAAAGTAATTTCAAGTCTAGTCTGGCCACGCTGCAGCATCTGTTCAAGGCTTTGGAGCGCAGCGAGGTTGGCAACAATAACTTACTTTTGCAAATTTGCAAATTATTTTCTCGAGTTTGCTGCCGCAATAGCGAAATACTGTTCCTGCTGATTCGCTCCTTGGACAGGATAACACAACTCAGCAGTTGGGCCATTGATTATTTGACGGAATTAGGATATGAGCGGTATCTAGCCGGTAACAGCAAGGAGGCAATGGCATGCTTTCGCACCGTCATCAAAATGGATGGCAATTGCTTTCAAGCTCTGTGTGGTCTGACGCTCTGCCAAATATCCGATACCAATACGGTAGATAAAACCCGTCAGCAGATACAGTTGCTGTACGAACTGAATAACGGGAGAAGTGAAAAGGAGCCACTTCTTTTGTATCTCACAGCGAGAATCTCAGAGCAGAGTGATCGTGCTGTAGCTTTGCTGGTAGAAGCAGCGGAGCTACACTTGAGAACTTTTCATGACCACATTTTTGGAACCGAGTATTTATGTTTATTGAATCCCGATTTTCTGCTCCAAATCGCAATGGAACTACTGCGCCACTCGCCATGGGAAGTTCGTATCAAGAAAGCGCATTACTTGTCATACGATTCGTTGCACATAACATTGAAGCAGAGCATCATGATTTTAGACTTGGTAATACGCTCATGCCCGGGACACGTGAAGGCTATTTTCATGAGAGCAAAGGTAGACTTCCTATGCGGCGAAGTGAGTTCTGCATCGTTGACATTGCAAAAAATTCTAAATGAGTTTGACTCGACATTTATGGATGCATACCTACTATTGGCTGAGATTCAGATGCAAAATCAGCAGTACGCCAAGGCTCAACAGTCGTTGGAGATGGCCGTATCGCATAATTTTGGAATACGCGAAAAGCCCATGTACCACCTAATGATGGGAATGATACAGAAAAATCAGGAGGAATTTATGGAAGCAAATAAGAGTTTCCATACAGCCTTACAGATAATAAACGGCAACGCGGATGCAGAGGCCAATCAGACAGTGTCACCGTTCAGCGAGAACACTAACACCATTTGCGAGGGTTTTACATTGGCCGATAAGGTAACCCTCTATTTGGAGTTGATTGGTACACTGCGTGATTTAGGCGACGCAAACTGCTTGGCTGAAAGCGAGCGCTTATTGCAAACCGCGATCGATGAATTTGCCAACACACCAGAGGAGGGGCGGATTGTGATATCCCATGCCAACATGATGGTACAGAATTGCAATTTTCGAAAGGCCATTAATCTACTAGCTGCAGTGCAACCTGGACAGTCCTATTTTACACAGGTGTGTGAGCGAGTTTAAGAATAATCCACTATTAGCAATTTACCCTGGTTTATTCCACATATTCAGGCAAAAACACATTTGGCCGACATTTTCCTTAATCATAGAAAGGATCGCGTGGCCTTTGTCAAATGCTTTAAGGAGTTAGTAGAAGTGTGTCCCGAAACAGAGAGCTACTTGATGTTGGGAGAGGCATATATGTCCATTCAAGGTTAGCCTGTCGAAGTACTCTAAAGTGAATTCCTAATATATTTTGTTTAACTGGCAGAACCTGATTTGGCGGTGGAGGCTTATCTGAATGCTTTGAAACTTAACCCAAATGATTCACTGTTGGCCTGTAAACTAGGGAGATCGCTGGTAAAGACGCACCAGTACAACAAAGCCATGAAGTATTATCAGGAAGCTTTGAAAAATCCAGAACATTCTGGTCTTAAACTGGATTTGGCTGAGTTGTATTTGAAGTTGAAACAATTTAGCAATGCGGCGGAAATTCTAAATGTAGATGGGTCAAAATTGTAAAACATACACTCTTCTCTGTTGTTTGCCTGAAACTGACGGAGTATTCCGATTTTCAGGGCCGAATACGACGTGTCCGGTTTGATATTACGTACGAAGGAGTTACTGCTTCTGTCACGAATCTATGAGAAGTCTGGAAATATCATAATGTCGTTGAAGACTTTGCGGCAGGCCCGTGATAATCAATATCGTGTGCAAAAACGCATCACCGTGGATCAGTCGGGCAATTTGTATGAACAGCACAAAGTGCTATCCAAGTAAGAGCTTTTTTTGTATTCTATTTTATATGATTTAAATTTATTTATATAATAATGAAGTCAGAAAAAACTCTTAGGATTACGGGTTTTTGCGTAATGTGGTGCTCTTAACTAAAGTCCTTTGCGGTATTTTTCACCCACCACAAAATCAGTCATACCCTTACCAGAGACACCGCAGGTTCCAATGCCCACGCGCCCGGTAACATTCTCCGGCGACGCGAATATGCTCTTTCCTTTCAACCCAGATTTTTTAGAATGCTTAGTGGCGAAGTTAAGCCACTTATTTTTATCCGTTTCTCGTTCCTCTTCAAGTTCCTTAAAACGTTGCAACTTCTTCTGCTTGCGCTTCTTCAGATATTCCTTCTGATTCGGTCGGTGACGCCTAAAAAAATTAAAAAATTTAAAAAATTGTTTTTTTTTTTTTTTTAAATGTGAGATGAAAAACTCTGGTTGTTAAAAATATCGTAAAACCAACTTACATAGACTTGTGTGTACAATATTTCATTGAGTTTTTCTTGAAGTTGTGCTTGTATTGAACTAAATTTTTATTAGCTATGATGAACTAAGTTACCACAAAGTTGTGTTGCAAACTATTTTGATGTAGTGAAAAGTCCTACCATAACAATTCTCACTTCAATGGTAAGTGTACTCACTTGTTTGAGGGAAACACCTCGTTCCTGGTTGTGCGCTCACGTAACTCCTTCAATGTAGTAGTAGAACGATTTTGATAAGCATCAAACACTACACTGACCTCACCATCATCTGTTATACCTTCGATTGTGGCATCGTAGAACCGTCCATCGTCCGTCCACTTGGCTTGACATGTGTCACCCACCTTCCAAGTCTTCAACGGGGTGACCAATTTCTCTGCCTCAAGCAAGGCAGCTTCAATTTCGTCATAATAGCTTGAGCTCTTCGAAGTGGACGGTTCAACATAGGATTTCTTTTGCTCTTCCATCATGAGATCCATGGTCAGCTCAATCACTTCTTCCAAGTCGACCTTCAACTTTAAAAGCTCCTCATTGCCGGGATCAGTTAAAAGGCCCGCTTCAACCTGCTGCAGCTGAAGTTTATAGTTTTGTAAATCGTCCGACATTGCTAAATAAAGTAAACTGTAAAAATTTGTTTTCTTATGTTGTGAAGTTGCGTTTCTACAATAACAAAGTTGCAAGAAACATTTTTCGAGTCTATAAAATGCAGCGTTGTATTTTAGATCCTATAGTGCTACCATATGTCAAAAATTGACATCTACAAATTTAAAATATTGATTTCTTAAATTCCGATATTTGTATTTATTTTATTTCATATTGTACTTGATCTATTTTTGTTGTCTGATGATATTACGAAAAGTGACCCGAGTGTTTAGTATTTAAAAACCTACCCATAGCATTAAAGTTTCACGATAATATTGGATTTCTTCTTAGTACTTTTACAATATGGCAACTCTGTATTTATTCTAGAATGAAATTATTTTTGCCTAAAATTCGTAAAACAAAAGACAAGCGTTTGTTATACAAAAATATCCACAAAGTGGAAAGCAAACTAGTTTAATTCCAATCAATTAAATTAGACATGTCTAATAAATCAAACGATGTGCAAGACACCACACAAAAAGGCAGTTCGGGCAAATCCAGTGAAAGCAATTATTTGAAGTTGCAACAATCTTCAATAATACGCAATAACATATTAGGCATATCGAAATTACTGAACACAGGCCTGAACAGCGAAACACTGGACATATCCATTAAGCTTATCGAAGCTGGGGTTCATCCACAGGCGTTGGCTGAAGTCATAAAAAAAATTCGCGAAGAGGTTGCACTCCTGAACGAACAACAAGAACAGCAAGAAAATGTGTTATAATGCTTCTAATAAGTTTTTCAACCCCACATTAGTACTAAAACAATATACATTGTATTGTAATTTAATACTGTTGTTCAATAAATAATTTCGAATGCCTTTATAATAAGTCTTGTGCTAATACAAAACAAACTCATTTGCAATAACAAAACTTTATTCCGTTCGGCCTTAGAATATGTTTACTAATGGCTCAGCAATCCATGAACGTAAGGGACAATGAACAAGCGTTGACGTCCTTAAAGGAATGCATAAAGTATACCCCCAAAGACATAGAAATTCTCTCCTACTTGGCGCGTCTTTATATGCAAATGGGCTCGATGGATCTATGCCGCGATGTTTGCATGCAGATCTTGCAGATCGACTCCAACAATGAGGCAGCATCCGTAATGATGGCTGATCTGTCGTTTCGCAAGGTACCAACGCCAATTTTTTCGCGCACACAATATGTACATTTATTGATTTCAGATGGAATTCGAAAATGCCGCCTTTCACTTCTCTCAGCTTCTTATAACGCAGCCATGCTATTGGACCGCACTGGCTCGTTTGATTGAAGTGATGCGCCGTTCGGGGACTTTGGGCGATGTGAATGTATTTTTGAAACGTGCTGAACAGTTTGCACAGAACCCATCCCAGAACTCGGGTCTCAACTATTGCAAGGGCCTATTTGAATGGTACAGCGGCAATCCAAACGGTGCGTTGCGTAATTTTAACGCGGTACGCCGTGACTACGAATGGGGTCAACAGGCAATTTACAATATGATTGAGATCTGCATAAATCCCGATGGCGATATACCAAGCACCAGTGATGTTCAGGAATCTTTGGATTCAAATGAATTTAGCGAATCTCGGATAATAGCGTTGCGTACCGCAGAGCGTTTGCTAAAGGAGTTGCGGCCGCGACCCGGTGGCATGGATAACGAAGCTCTCAACCTTAGACTTTTGCATAATTTCCTTCAGTTGGCGTCGAAGCAAAAGTTTCAAGTCGAATCCGCTTTACAGGACTTCACCGAATTGGCCACACGCGAAGTATATCAGAATATGGTCGGACCCGTTCTGGGAATGGCGTCTGCGTTTGTTTTACTGAAACAAGTGCAACGGGCTAAAAATCAATTAAAGCGTATTGCTCGTTTTACATGGAATTTCGAGGAGGCGGAATATTTGGAACGCAGTTGGCTTTTGTTGGCAGACATTTATGTTAATGCAAATAAATATGATGTTGCCGATGGAATTGTTCAGCGAGTCCTGGAACATAACAAATCGTGCACAAAAGCCTTGGAACT
Source organism: Themira minor (assembly GCA_001014575.1). Taxonomy (NCBI): domain Eukaryota; kingdom Metazoa; phylum Arthropoda; class Insecta; order Diptera; family Sepsidae; genus Themira; species Themira minor. The sequence goes on from JXPZ01001576.1 coordinate 54,461, forward strand.
GGCCGGCTACATTGCAGAAAAGTGTCAATTGTACAATGACGCGGCAAAGCATTATTTGAACGCATGGAACTGCGGGGCCCGATCCAAGCCGCACATTGGTTACAAGTTAGCGTTCAATTATATGAAGACGAAAAAATACGCTCACGCTATTGATATATGCCAGCAAGTGATTAAATTGCATCCCGACTATACGGTCATACGAAAGGATATTATGGATAAATGCCGCTTTAACTTGCGACCATAAGTGTCTAGTACACCAATTGTAATACTTATCTGTAATAATTTACTCAATTAATTGTATGCACATTTCGATATCAGTAATAAAGCTCTATAAACATCACAATGAAAAATTGAATATAACTCAGAACTCAGCACTGACCAAGCCGATTCCTATACTTTAACTTCAACGAAACTTGAAAATGATGAAATTTAATTTATTGAAGAAAATACAGTTNTAAATTAATTAAATTAAATTTAATTTATTGAAGAAAATACAGTTCCATAAAATTCAACATTTTTGTAATGAACATTCTTATGAATACACAAGGTTAGTCTGAACATATAACGGAATTTAAATAAATTTCAAAAATTGTTCTATATGTATAACAATAGTATTTGTATAGATATAGAGATATGAAATTTAAATAATTTATTTAAAGATCTAAGTACATTATCTGAGTAGCCGCAATGGCACCACAAAAACTTAGAAAACTAGCTGTGCTTACAACTGCCGTGGTTGTTCCGGACACAGCTACAATTGTACCCATGCACATCGACAATATGAATTGTGCCAGGAAGACCATGCTGCTAACGATAGCGACGTCTGTGCCAAGACCGCGAACACCAGAGCCCAATTTGGCAGTGCCATCGTAGTTCAGTTCAAACTACAGAGTATTATCAAGGCATTCAAAAGTAGGTGGAATATTTAAAATCAGTCTGTACTCACAGTTCCCACAGAGTGATAATGAGCAACCAAAAGGTAGGGCATTGTGAAAAGCGTAGAGTACATAACACCGGCGGACCAACTGAAGATGATAACACTGGCCTTGGCGCGTGTTAACGCCATTAAGGTCATACCGCAGCAATAGAACAACAGACCTCCTATGTACACTGTCTTTGCTCTGTCAGTGCGAAAATACGCTGATTCAATTCATAATGAAATAAATAAATTTGGTTAACACTTTGTTACCGAAATCGGTGTATAAGCTTCTCAATAATGAGTGAATAGCAAGCACACGACAGCGAATACATAGCCATGCCCCAGCAACCAAATCGCACGCCCTCCTCATAACGTATTTGCTCCAGCGAACCCTCGAGTGCCTTCGGATCACCGTTGAATACAGCCTCACCCACGAAATCGGTAAAGTACAACGAATAACAGACGTGTGCCATCCAACAAAACAGATTCGTCACACAGACCATGCGAAGAGAGTGCGGCATATACACAATCGATAAGAGGTAGTGGGAAAGAGACTGAACGGATTCCTTGCTTGTCGCCGCAAAATCACCATCATCATTTCGTACGATGGGCGAATCGGAAATCTCCTCTTCTGCATTCTTCTGAGTGAAAGTTGTTTCGTTGAAGCCACTCGACCCTTGGTGGGGGGCATAATCTGATTGCATGTTGTCAGCTTCTGAAAATGTCAGCTTAAAAACAAGAGGCTAATTGAATTACAATACTTAAGCGCGACATTAAAATATAATTTCCTGTATGGATGTACCACGGGGAGTAGACTGTACCTACCTGATGCTGTTGGCTGCCATCAAACGGTTTCTCTATGTCATCATTGTGTAGGGCTCCGTAGCTAGTAACAGGACGAGAACTTTCATCCAAATGGTCTGTTTCAGATGTGCATGTCCGTTTGCTATCGACCAGAGCCCACAATGGAATTTCTTTAAAACTTGTCACCGTGAACGTAACACATCCAATGAATATGAATGTTATGATGGTGAAAACAGCTTTTATGTGGCCTCCAAGGCGACGACCTTCTCGTATAAGCAAATGCCATAAGTATATAAGAAAATATTATCTAGCGTACATGGTTTCGAAAAATCTACCTATAGAGGTCGCATCCCAGTTAAGGCCTCCCATCGAGTATCCCATGAATCCGCCGAGCCCAGCCATTATGGTGAATGTGGACAGGCCTTTGGCATGATCCTCTGGTAAACAAACGTCCAAAAGGTATGCGCGAGCCGGACTCTGGCATGCGTCGGCATCGAAATCTAAAAGCACTGTGCCCAATATTGTGAAGAATATGCCCCATGGATGAGTTGTTTTCGGCACAGTATCAACAACAGTCTCTCTGGCAGTGGCCCGATGCGGCGACACATTTATATTGTTCAGCGTGGCATTGGTTGTTAGATTCATGGCAACAATTTGCAAGTGTGGATCAACATCTCCGAACCAATAACCCAAATCCTCGCCATTCGGCACAAGCAACAATCCTGCACAAACATGTAAACTTAATTGGTGTCAAAGGGATTTACGGTAATAAAAATAAACAGCTCTAACCGAGGAATACGCCAATAGATAAAAGTATTATGAACGGTCGACGTCTGCCCATATTCAGCTTACAGCGGTCGCTCATCGAGCCTAGTATGGGACAGAGAAAAAATCCCACCAACGGCGATAAGGCCCACACCAATGTCATATGCTTGTGCTCTACACCAATCTGCAGAAGTGTGGGCGACACAAAAGCCGTCTCTGCGGCGTATGAAAATTCAATTCCCATGACGGCTGCCGAAACGCGCACAAGTTCCATGCGATTTTTATGTCTGCGAATTAACGATTTTACTATGTAATTGTATTTCATGAAATAGCCTCTAAATATGTAGGCTTTCTAACGTATGATTTAAGAAAAAAATAAACAATTCAACGAAAAGTATTGTCATCATGGACCATGATTTGATCATTTTATCGGACAGAAGATAGATTACATAAGAAAGACTTTAACATGTGTTGACTAAATTATGAATAATTTTCCGAGGGTTAGAAACCAGGCTCATAAGGAAGGTATCAAAAGTAAAATAGGTCCGCCTGGCTTTTAACGGGCAGACAGACTCAGGAGAAGATTTTGACTTACAACATACCCTCATTGTAGGGTATCCGGTGATTTCTGCTCTGCATTAAAATGGTTAACGTAATGTATATAAAGTAGGTATGAACAAAGTTGACTTTCCTCAAGACACAACTTATGAATCAACTTCAGGAGGTGATACTGATTCTGAATGTAAATATGTACGTTATGGTGTCTCCGGAAACTTATCTGCGTTACAATTGCAATGGCAAAGTATTTCCCTCCTCTGGAGGATATACAAATAAACTAAAAGCATAGAAAACTATCAATATCTTTGGTGGACATGGACATGTACATTTACTAATACATTAGACCTCTTAAAAACTTGATTTTTTACCTATAAATATGCGAGAAATCCTGACCCGCACTTGCATTTCCTTTCAGTTGATCTGTTGCGGTTGTTTTCGCTAATTCCACTATATTTTCTGGATTTTGTTCTTTGAATTTACCAAAACGTTCTTTAATACTATCACGCCACTCGTGGACACGTCCAGTAAAACCTTGGTATTCATGTAGTTTCTCCATTTTTCCACTGTTCTCAAAATCGACTTTTGACCACTTTTAAAATTGTGTTTTTCGTTTCAAAAAATACTCTTGCGTAACATCTGCCACAAGATACACAAAGCAATTGCATTTTAATTTAATTAGTAGCCGCATGATGTATTTAATTCATGGCTTTACTACTGCTTTTGAAGCAAACATATAGGGTACAAGGAAACACCTTCTAACTGAATAACAATTTTGTGCTTTCACGCAAATATATGTTGAATAGTTTTAAATTATACACTGGACATAACTGAAAATTTAAGGGCTCGTGAAATTTCTATAACTTCACGGCACTGCAGTTCACTGGTGATTGTATAAAGCGCTACCGACAACTAAGTTTGGCAACAGTATCTGAACTAAAAGCAATACCACAAAGTTCGCGTACGTGGGACTTCAATTGGTTCCATCTATTGTGGATGTCGTTTAAGCCAACATTCATGGCACCCTCCACCACAATAAGACCAACAAGCATGCGTAAGGGTGCTTTTATGTAATACAAATAGTGCCGATTGTGTGAGTATATTAGAGGCAGCAGCGCGTATCTTTAACTAGGGAAGAGGTCACAACCAAAAGTCTTGTTGTTGGATTGAAATAAAACGTTGCTTTCTTTCATTCATACATATTGACTCGACAGACTTTACAAGAGACAAGGCAAATCGAATAAAACAAAAGTTCAAAATAATCCTACTAACCGACAAGCATGGTACCATACCATTATTTAAAATTAGGTTTTGTTCTACTAATGCTACGGCGGCTCTCTGGTTGACTTTGAAATAATTTTATACATGTATTGGATTTCTGTACATACAGATGTACATAGATAACAATAGGTTCCACTACTTATTATTCGTCTGTTTTTGTTTTGCTCTCAATATAATACATGTTGTCAATGTATTGTATTTGCATTCATTGTAGAGGCTTTTTCCCCAGTAAATGATTATCACATGTAACAGGTTGTTAACAAAAAATTTTTTGCATTTGAAAATCGAACATATATGGCCGTGCATTCCTTTGGTCGAAATTTGTATACTTTCCAAATTAGATATATATATTTACTTTGTCATTTCATTTCTAACGAAGAGAATGAGTTGCAGGGGACCCCATAAAGTAAATATATTTTCTAAAACAAGATCACCTTCTGAGCAAACTTTGCCATTTGCGTCTGAGTGTCTGTCTGTCTCTAATTCTTTTGAAAGTACAATTGCGAATTGACCAAGGTTGGATTTTCGAAAACTGGAATATTATCAAATGTTGTGTTTTTTTAGATGGGATATGTAGATTGAACAGCGGCCACGCAAGAGTTTCTCATGGCTTTTGTGGCTGGATAAGCTGTATGTTGTTGTATATATGTATATATACAGCATATATTCTTCGGCCAATTTCATCACACTCTTGTTTCGTTTTATATATTTTCATTTTTAATTGTAATATTTATACTATTGTATTGAACAATAATTAGCTTAACGCGTCAATCTTTAATATATATTCAATTTTGATACAAATACTATGTTACAAACAGTTATTTTAATGTCTTATTATGTTTACGTTTATACTGTGTGTAAATGTATGTTTAATGTTGCATAACCTAACAATTTTCTTATAATTTACAAAAAACATGTTTTTCCATCCATTGCGCTATCCTAATCTAATGCCTCCGTTCCGGTGGCTGGTAACAACCAACAAAGAAATCCGCTTACTAGAAATTCAAAAAATGTATTTTTTTTTTTTTTGTATTTTACGTGTCGAATTGAAGTAAAGCGTACTCACTGAATAACATACAGGAAAAGACAATTATCGGCACAATACAATTTAGATCTATAAGAAATCCGAATATAAGGTTACCTAGCAAAGCTCCAGTTCGTCCAAATGTCATTGACAATGCGGCTGCCATTACTCTGGACAATAGGAATGATAGAAAGTTTCTACTTAAAATGAAATATGTAAATTTCTATTAATACCTTAGGTTCGTCGGAAACAAGTCCACCATTACACAATACACAGTACTTATGCTCAGTGATGTAAGTGCTTCGAAAATGCAAGACAGAATTAGGTTCTCCATTGAACTTCGCACAAAGTACAGGCCGATCGTTGTAATACCAGCTACAGTTAAGCTAAACACTTTTTTGTAATCAAATGACAAAGGATAAACAAAACTTTATGGACCATTTATATGGATAAATAACTATACTGTACCTAGAAAAAATTTTACTCCCAGTCGGTGTACGCAGAGCGGAAGCCAAAAGCTGGTGGGAATACAAGCGAGACCAATAATGATTGTGTGAAAAAATACTTTGCCTTCTATATTTGGATCGCACTCGACAAATGTCCTGGAAAGCACAAATAATTTAATTACCACACAGGTTATGGTTGAAACGCTTATTTACGAATTGTGGACAATAGATGAAACATCGCAAACGGACGCCGACACACCAGGATTCTCTTTTTCGTAATCATCAAAACGTTGAAACAACTCCGGAAACCACACCATTAATGTATAATAACTAAATAGAAAGAACACTATAACCTACTGACGCTTATATTCGTAGAGTATTAAGGAGTACCTTGTGGTCAAACAAAACTGAATGCCGCATGTGAGTGACGTGTTTCTAAGATGGGGTTTCTTGCACAATGTTTTCGTTTGTGCCCAAATCTCTGATACCAAAATACGAAGTTCATTTGGTTTTCCTATGCGAAGATTTCGAACACTTTTGTCACCGAGCTTCTCATTTTGACGATTCGGGGCACGTAGGCTTTTACACTGCTCGAGGAAAATGGAATTTGTTAGAGATTTTTTTTATTATTGCGATTTACAAGCCTCACCGGATATTCGTCTCTTTGTAATCCCGTATTTCTAACAAATATATCCTCGAGGATTTTCAATGCCTTCTGAGTTTCTCCGTGCTCTAATAAAAACTTTGGACTTTCTGGAAAGGCAAACAGCCACATACCAAGCAATAAACTATTGCAGAAAATTGTTAAATTAAATTTACTGAGTTATAAACAAATCTTTTTTGCACCTTGGAACAGCACACATTGCAACAAATAAATTCCAACTGTGGTAAAAAAAGTATTTCGTTTCCAGATTAATCGATAAAGGAATGATAATCCATGCTATACCTGAAAATTAAAAAGGAATCAAACAAATCAAAACAAGACGGAAAAATTAAATCAAAAACATAAAAAAAGTAAAAGCTTTAACATCGGCCTGGAATATGCTTAGATACCCTCCATCGGACCTTATTTTTTTTCTAAGTTTACAAACCATTGAATATTAATAGACACAGTCAGAAATTATAAGAAAAAAATTCTTTGACCTATATAAGAGAGGTACTTAAGACCCTAGGCATGTTTTTAAAACATTCCCTCTTGGAAACCTATAAAACATTTCAACACAAAATTCTGGAACTGATATAGCCCAATAGGCATGGCTAAGTCAACTCAGGAGGTAATTCTGAGATAATACATACATAAATACTTTATTGGGTCTTTGGCGTGGTCACTAAGTCGAACTTATACCGCCGTACTGTGTGAGGGAGACCCTTTATTTACTGCCCCCAAACTCTTATAGCATTTGTCCAACGATAATGTTTCGTTGGTGAGTTTCCATTGTGGACTTTCCATTACCTTGAGATGTGAACGCTAACGTCTTTTAATGCCAAAGCAGCTTCATGCGCTCTTTTATTGAAAATATTTGCTTAATCGGGTAATTATTTAAATAATTCAATTATCGGTATGAAATATATGCACGATGTTTGTTATATGATAGTACGATTGAAATAAATTGTAATTCATCGATTTAACACAGTGTACAGAGCACGAGAGAATTATCACTTTTACGACAACAAATTTATTTGGCTATAATTGCGAGTTAACGAATTGAATACATACAAGAGAAATTTCAGTTTATTATCCCAAATGTAAGCATTTACACTCTCCTTCCCTTTACCTGGTAATATGATAATGCCAAATGTCCAAAATAATTCCATCCAACACAAAATTTTCTCTCGATACTTTGTCGGTTGAAATTCGCCCAGATATGGGAAAACAATTCCCATTGCACCGGCCACGCTGCACATAAAATATGTAATTTCTAAATTGTGAAAATATGTTTGATTAACAATATCTTACTTGAAGCCATTGAAAAATCGGACAAATAGAAACATAAGATAGTACGGTGAGACCGACGAAATGAGTCCACAGATTCCATCAGCTAGCAATGTGGCGATCAAAACAATGCGACGCCCTTTGGTATCGGCCAAGCATCCCCAGAAGTATGAGCCCAACAACATACCCAGCATAGGCGAGGCGGAAAGCCAGCCCTTGTCCTGTGAGGTCATCTGAAAATCGCATGTTGCCGACGGCAGCACAAAAGAAATGATTGTGACACCGATCGCGGTATTCAAGTAGATCAGGCCGCATATGATGAGTAGGAGCAAATGAAATCGCCCAAAGCCGGTCTGTACTAAGGCATTCTCGTAGTCGCTCGCTAAATCTTCCAAAAAATCAAGGCCTACAAAGGGTTAAAATATAAAATTTGGAAAAATAACTTGTAAATGCAAAAATCAAGGCGAACAATTCTGGGTCATTTACGAGATAAAGGGTTGTAGTGAATTCAAAAAACCTTGATGACGATTACGATACAATGTATATGTTTGGGAAAAACAATTAATAAAAATCTTTAAAATACCATGATTAGAACATACTCATCCTGTGCTTGAGTTATTCGCCGTCCCTCGCTTTCCTGTTTCCGTTGCCCTTAAGATTTGTAACACGACCTCGAGTAATATGGACATATAACAAATTATCTGAAATGCGATATACGTTATTCAAGGCATATAGTTTTACAAAGGGACCAAAACATTTATTGATAAATGCATAAAAAAATGACGTGAGCGACCAAAAGTAATAACGATTTCGTCTACATTTATTTTAATTTTGATTATTAATCACTATAATATTATTTTGCCAAATTAAAAATGCATGTTAACTTTATTTTGTTTTGTACATCACGGCTATAATTCCAATGGATTAGCTTTAGTTTTCGTTAAAATTTCTTTGAATTGAACTTGACTTTGAACCAATGCTAGTGCCAGTGCGCACTTACAATTTCCACATTTTCACATAAATTTCGTTGTGTATCGTCAGGTTATTACTTGAGAGACCGCGAGCGAGAATGAACAAAAAATGATAAAATGTTTTCGTACAGAATAAACCAACAATGAACCAACCAACTAATGAACAGCCGGAAAAACTTCCGTCCTTATAGTCTATGGTAGTATATTTACTGACCCCACCATAAGAGAGTTGAAAATGAAGGTTCAGGAACGCCGAACACACCAGCACGATGACACCCTTAAAAGCCCGCGTCATGTGGTATGGACAGAGTGGTTGGGGGCTATGGGATGGAGCACGCATTCGTTTAATAGGCTTGTGTATATTCACAGTATATACAAAAGTGTAGGATAGCCAGGAATCCTAGAAAGGGCACTATACGTCTGTGTTCTCTGTGCGGGTGTGTATGTGTTTGTCGGTTTGAGTAACACAGTGTGTGTGTTGTGTCCGATAGGACACAGCTACGAATATTCAATAATAAAAATTATACCAATGAACTGGCGAATAATGGGAACGCTGTATAATATGTAGGCCGAATATAATAAGACACCAGCGTTTGTTGTTTGTTCTTTGATTGTACAACAGTCATAATCGAAATGTGGAGCATATCCCTAATTACTAGTTTATTGATTTTTCACTTTGCCATTGGTTGCATATAAATAATATTTATGGAAATGAGAGGTCACATATGTATATGTATTGGTCAATTGGAAATTCATTTTCAGGCTACGTTGGTTGTGTGTTGGTCGAAATTTATTTTGCTTTGCAAACATAAACAACGTAATTTAGTAGTGAAAGTGTGTGTCACAGCGAAATAAAATGCACACACACGCCTGCGGAAGCAGATTGCAAAACATTGCAACATACAGCAATGCATGAGATGTTTCAGCCACAAAGTACTAAACCCATTGCCAAAAAACAACATGTGAAGGAGGGGAAGAGACAAAAGAAATCAACAAGCCAACCAAACACTAATGAATTTCAATGACAAGATCATTGCTATTTACGTTATAATGTTTGACATGTTGAATGAAGAACCAAAATCTGTTTTTAAATGCAATATACATATAGCAGTGTATATAATATACATAAATAAATGAGAAAAAATTGATGAGGAATTCACAATTGTTGGGCGGAGGATTTATCTCCTCGGTGACGTTAGTTCTACCGAAGTAATTTCAGTTCATTACGCTATATGATCACTATTATGATCACTTGGGCGTTGGGTGGAAGAGTTTAAATTTAGCAAGTAATTAAAATTCAATTCTTACGTAATTGTAATTGTGATGAAATCTTGTCGCACTAAAATACCTTTTATTTGATTATTATAATTTCTAGATCCGTTTGCACATGATTTTTGTAAGGAATCACTTCTTTCGAATGCATATATTTTACACAGTTGAATCAAATATTTTTACTATATAGAAATATATGATGTAAAAATAGTTTCATGTATTTAATTCATAATATTTTTTTATATTTTTGTTGGTAAAAATCTTATTGATAGCCCCTAGAAACACCTGAGTACGATCTGTTATGACAAAATGCTTGATAGGAACTAAATTGACAAAATAATCTTGTTTTCTTCTGGCGGAAATGCAACGGTTGTATTTTCATGACAAAAGCAAAATCAACAGGCTAATACTCACACAAACACAATAATATTCGTGTTTTACATCGTACGGACACTGCCTCAAATTGTAACAACTCTATATACATATATACATGCAGAAGCCAATACTCAAACACAAAAGAAAAAAAAATTTGTTGGTATGAATAAAGGAACCCTCAAAAGCTCATTGTCTTTTAGTTCTCTTAATTGGCTTGAAGTCCACAACTATAACAACAATAACAACAACATCGATGACGGCGAGACAGAAGAAAAATGTAACCACATCAACATCACCCTATAACGACAAATAAGAATGTTGGGTTGGAGCGGCCATATGACGTTGAAATTAAGCTAAGAGCACTGTATAAGCGCATGGGAATGTTCCTGTGTCACTGTTCATAGAATGACGTCACAAATGTATAAGGAAAACAAACACGGAGCCCAATCGACACATAATAAAATTATATTGTATTGAATTTTGCTGTACTGCAATACACATAGTGTTAAGTTTTGATATATTTATACTTTTTAACTCATACCTCATAGAGTATATATAAATTGTGACACTTGTTCGCCTCCTGGATTTGGCTATATGCGTCTGTCTGTTAGTGTCTGCTAAAATCCCGATTGGGATGAAACGAATTTGCCTATGTGGATTAAAAAGAAGACTACTTCTTTTAACCATACGTATTTTCGTATTAAAATTGGGCTATATCGGTCCAGGGGTTTTCCCAATATATAGGTGGGAACATATTTTTTTCATAATTTAGATTGTGTCCATATTCGTGTCTCATTTAATATTCTCCTCCAAAACGGTATGATGGTTTTAATAACATAAATGGTAAATTGGTTTGTATGTGTTTCNTAATATTCTCCTCCAAAACGGTATGATGGTTATAATTACATAAATGGTAAATTGGTTTGTATGTGTTTCCAAATTAAGTTAATTGATTGTGATTCATGCATTTCCACTGAACCGGTAATTAAAGATAATGAAAAAGGAAAAATATCCTACATAAATGAATATAGTTCCGTTAGTTCGCTTAATTAATTCTGTTCTCAATTCATATTTTTAAAAATTTAATCTATACCTTATTAATGTTTCCGTATAAACAATGGGGTTTTAAATTTACGCCAAATCTAGCAACTACGTTTCATTACCGCTAGCGTTTGGAAATTTATATATGTTTTCCAATCCTTTAGTCTTCTCATTTCTCGGTTCTGGCGCTGTATTGGGGTTGATGAGGCAAATGGGAGAGGCTGCATATTGAGGCGAATGAAAGAAAGCCGTGCGCTGAGAGATGGCCACTGAAGCGGCAGCTGCCAAATACATGTTGCTATTTGCGTATATGCCTTCGCGTTGAGCGATTTTCAGTCTTGATGTGAGTTGTTTCTTCCATTTGGTGCGGCGATTTTGAAACCATGTCTTAATTTGCACCTCGGTCAAATTAAGTGATTTCGAGAGCTCCATTCGTTTACTGACGCTGAGGTATTTGTCTTGTTTGAACTCGTTCTCCAAATATTCCAGCTGTTTGGCACTGTAAGCCTGTCGCGGTTTACGGTCAATAGCCTGTTTGCGAAACCGTTTTCCTGTAAAATCAATTTGAAAATAGTAGTTTAATTGTTTTGCATTTTTGCTCTGAATAGTTTCCTACCTTGTATACCGAGGTTGTGATGGCTAAATGTGGTAGGAAATGGAAATGGTTTCATATAACCCAACCCGAACCAATTGTTCGACAGCATGGGAGATGTTGGCTTCTGGTATACCACATGGCCCATGGGAAACAAATTTCCATTTACAACTCTGTCCTGGTTGCAGATTTGTTCATTGGACACAACTAGATCTCCCAGTAGGGTTCCCTTTTTTGTATTCAAAAAATGCACCGAGTTCGATTCATCTAGAAATCGTGTGTACGTTAAATCATCAAAAACGAATGAAAGGTTCAANTGTGTGTGTTAAATCATCAAAAACGAATGAAAGGTTCAATCCGATTTTGTTTTAAATATTATTCAGAGAACTAAGATAAATAATATATAATGTAAGAACTTCTTTTGAACATTTTACTTAGAACGTGTCACGATCGTGTTGAAGAAGCACGAGTGCCTAAGCCACCAACCTCCAACCGATTGGTTTCACAAATACATCGGACTGTGAATACCTATTAGTCAGGCAGATAGGTGATATTGATTTATGGAAATCGTAAAGAGCCAATAAGTACAACTTGTTGTTGACAATATTAAAAGTGTGATTTGTAATTAAAACATAAAGTTATTAAAATTTACACCAATCTGTTAAAATTTTTTAAATACATACAATGCCATGTGTACCATACAATGACGATCCCATATACAACGATAAACAAATTTAGCAGAGTTTAGTAAAGATCAAAATTTGTGGGAATAGTTTTTTTAGTAAATATAAGTAGATATTCCAAATATAATACCTCTCGCTGGATACTGAGGATTGCGAACTTTTGCATGGTTATAAAATAGGACTTGTATAGGAGGTCCCAAAACTCCAGTCAATTGTCCTTTGAGCAGGTAGACGACTGACTGACATGCCTTAATAAAGGAGGTGATTTTATATACATGTATATGTATATATATTTTATTAGGCCTCTGGTGACTTCTTTTCAGTGCTCTCCACTAAAAGGTATAAAATAGACACTGTGAACTTACGATTTTTGTATAATGGCAGTGAAACAATTGATTTAAGCACATTGTGTGATTGATTTATCTCAGATTCTTCCGGTATTGTCTTATCCAATTTTATTGCACTCTCCTCATTGTGTCCTAGTATATTATCAATGGTAAATGAACAGGTGCGTTTTGTATTTGATATGCATTGAGACTGGTCATCACTGTCACTGCACTTTTCAATGAGTTTGTCACATTGTACGAACTCTTCGGCTTCTTCGCAATCAGAACCAATTAAAATTTTGAAACTTTCCGTCGTCTCATCGGGACTATTGAACTTTCCACTGGTAATTTTCTTAGCATTATCCCTACTATAGTTCATTTTGCGCGAGAGGTATCTAAGTAATCTTTGGTTTGTAACAGGCGNGAGATGTATCTAAGTAATCTTTGGTTTGTAACAGGCGGTGATTTGTCGTGTACTAATTGTTCGTTGAAGCGATATTACCAGAAAACCGCAACACTCCACGAGACGGTTTATTGCGTTAATGACACCCAAGCTCCGCCCATAAATTAACACCTTTTCCAATACTCACCACTTGCACGTTCCACCGTTACAGTAGGTAGTCGGTTAAAGTGGGAAAATTGATAGCCGTTGAGGTAAAACGCACAGCATCCCCATCAAACATGACATACATACAACTGTGCCACATCAAGTGTGCTAGAATGGTGCGATGTATCGTGAAATGTAGCTATCTCCTTTTTCGTGCAGGTTCTCAATCCCAAAAACACATACACACAGACACCAAAGCACGAAACAATNGTGTGCTAGAATGGTGCGATGTATCGTGAAATGTAGCTATCTCCTTTTTCGTGCAGGTTCTCAATCCCAAAAACACATACACACAGACACCAAAGCACGAAACAATTAGCAAGGTCTCTGAACTGACCAATTGGGTTGTAAATATGTATGTGCAANCTGTGCTAGAATGGTGCGATGTCTGGTGAAATGTAGCTATCTCCTTTTTCGTGCAGGTTCTCAATCCCAAAAACACATACACACAGACACCAAAGCACGAAACAATTAGCAAGGTCTCTGAATTGACCAATTGGGTTGTAAATATGTATGTGCAACATTTATTAACAACATATATATCATAACAAAATGTATCAACCGACCGCCAACATTCCCTTCCCTCAGGAGAAGTCCAGACGGTGGTGTTNCAGTGGCGTTGATGACATGGACAATCAGAGTTTATTAACAACATATATATCATAACAAGATGTATCAACCGACCGCCAACATTCTCTTCCCTCAGGAGAAGTCCAGACGGTGGTGTTAATTTATTATGCCTTCATATATTTATTCCAATAAGACACTTAACATTTACGAGCATCATCGAATTGATACGAATGATGTTACCAGGAAAACGAGAGTTATTAATCAAACATTCTATTTATGCCAATGAACCAACTGGCAAGCAAACTGATCGACCGCCCGAAAGACTGGCGTGGTAAACGAGCGACTTCACATCTCACTGTTTAAATATATAAATACAAAATCACAAATAGGTGTAAAAAGGTGGTACATAATCCGTACTCATCGCATACGATTGACAACTCAATTATCCAGACCGTTGTTGTTTACACTCTGGTAAACACTTAGCTATGCATGCTCTCTTATATAATGATATTGTGTGTGCTTATATATGTAGTCAGGAAGATTTTTGACACGTTAATAACTACGTTGTTAATTATTAATTTAAATATAACATTTACGACTAACTAAGGCCAAAAAAAAGCATGTCCCGTGGTTTTAATATAACATAATACGTTAAGGTTGTATTATAAAACCAAGTGGAAGGTATCTAAGTACAAAAAACAGCCTCCCAAGTCGAGATATTCCCCCATCAACGGCAAACAACACAAAAACAAATTCACTCAACCCACTTAAGAGTGTGCTCAATCATGTCACTGACATTGTGTTCGATGGGAGTTTAGCCACTTGGGTTAGCGTGCAAGTCTTATAATGATTTGTGGATTATTAATACTAATTTTCAATAAAGCTATCTCTGAGGGTACTTTTCACACATTTCGAATATAACACGCCATCGTGAACACACGCAATGATCAGGGGATAACGATTTCATCTGGTCAAAGTAATAAATTTGTATAATCTTTTAATACAGTTCTTACTCATTTTAATGTTCTTTAATGGGTTTTACGGTGATAATTGTTAGATTATCTCTGATGAATACGGTTATATTTATGGCATTACGGAATGCATTTAGAGCATTAAAAGTCATGGCAAGAGCTTTTTCAAAACTCACTAACTGTGACATTTCTAATCATCTCTGCCAGATTTCTCTAAACTGCGTTTAGTTTGCCGAAAGACTTCAAGAAAAGAAAATGCATCTCTCTGTCTTAAAAATCCAACTTAGTTGTGTGACTTTCTTATTGTGCTTTTGTGGAACAATTTTACTGTTTAAAGCGAAAGGCTTATGTGGCATTGCTGTTACCGATTTCAATGTCAATGACATTTGGAATCAGAAATTGATGCCGATGGAGATTTTTTCCAAACATTACATCCAGGTCTTTCTGCAGAACATGCCTCGCAACACGTCGGCGATTTTACATTTTCGATCCAAAGGAAAAGCGCCTTTTGCCTCGAATATGTCAGATTTCAATGCAGCCCTCAATGAAATGGTGTTTCACCGTCAAAAGATTAATGAGTTCCTGGCCACAGATTATGTTGTGCAGAGTATGCTTCGCGAATGGAATGCACGCGATGATCGTATCCCAATTGCCAAACGAAAGGGTGTGCTTCACAACGAATCTCTAAGTTCGCACCACAAATTGCTGAATGACGAGGGCATGACTAAGTACAGATCATGGGTTGAACGGTGAATTATCTATAAGGAATGACTCAAAAATAAAAAACAAACATTTCATTATTTCACATAGAAGCGTTACATTAGATGATATTCGCCGTCATTTGCCGTACAACAATAATTTGAAAGGAACCTTCAGGAGTGCAGACGTTTTAGATGGCAATAGAAAACAGACTTTCAATGACGAAATTACGGAGAACAATGAGGAGGAGGACTTTGACGATGGAGATATCACGGGCTACGCTCTAAACAATAATTATAATAATCCATATAACGTAAGTTAAGGATTATATATTTGTATCGAATTGAGTGGATATAAATGTTTGTTGATTTTTAGACTCAAAGTGACATTAATGCGCAATATTGGCCGTTCTCTCCAATGCCAACGGCAAATGTACAACTTAACAATCGAGCGATGAACAAAAATGGTATTTAGAGCATACAATTTAGGTTGTCTATCATACTGTGAGTGTATGTGTGTTTTGTAGGCTATGAGAGTGGTTACGACGATTATGGGTCAAATGTTCATGGGCACCCACATCCGACACAACTAGAGGCCCAACAACAAAACAAAGAAATCACCATTAAAGACATAACTGATATTGCGTTGACTACATTGGCTTTTCTCTCGTTCGGCATGTTCATATTGCAAATTCTAATGTGTATCACAATGGTAAGAGCTGAACATTTTGGGAAAGAATATCAAACATTTTAAGCCCTGTTTTAGGGTAAAGATGATTCCAGCAGCATGACAATGCTACCGATGGAAATAAATGATAACGATCTACCCGGTGGCGGAACTGAAGAAATCCGCAGAAAAAGACGTTCTACTATGGTCCAAGACGAAAAACTGAAAAAAGTAAAAATTTTGTCATATGAGATCATACAAGACTTTGATACATTTAGAAAATTTTTGTATTTCGCGTTAGATGAATGAACTGGCTCGGAGAGTTATATTTTCCATTGACTCTGTGCTCTTATTGCCACAGGATGAAGGCAATTGCCATTATTGGGCCCTTTGTGAAAACAATAAGTTTGCTAAATCGCAAACGACTGGTCAACAATTTTGGATACCTATATGGAGGTGATAGCATAAAGGTATCTTACATACAAGTTTAATATAATTTTTCATTTCAGTATGGGTGTAAGCTGGCTAACTTCGCGCGTTCAAGAGACGACTAATAATAACGGAAATTACGGCGCTGTCCTTAAAAGCTTAAAAGCCATTATAATTGGTATAAGCAATGGAGATTGTGATGGGATATATAAAAAACATTGTGAAAACCACTCAAAAGTAAAAAAGGAAAGTTAGTAGACATCATCCTTCTGATTAAAAATCGTTTTTCTATAAAATTTAAAAATTTTTTTTTTAAATTATTTGTATTTTATTCATTTATGCTAAATAAAGAGCTTCAAATCTATATGAAACATTATATATTATAAAATTTACTATCTTGTTTGTTTGTTGTTGCTACACACAAATCGAATACGTTAAATAAACCGTAAAAAATTTAATTTACAAAAACAGATAGGATTGAATTGAAATTGAGAATTGAAATTCTTGAAATTGATCAGTATTCAATTGATTATTATGGTTATTTGTATTGTTAAAAAAACAAGAAGAAGTGTTCACCACGTTCTGGACGGTGCTTTCATTCCCTTAATCGAACCATTCAAATATTTTTCTGTTCATAAAGCCTTTAACATCTATAGACTCAGCCAAAAAATTATGAAAAAATATTTTTGTATATACATATATCTTAGGAATCTGCGAAGCGTTTCATTTCAATAATTGAAGAGTATCTTCACTAACTGAAATCCCCGCCATTAAATGTCAAGTGCTCCGCACACATGTATATATGAAACACTGTGTATATGGGTATCCAATTCGATGGTAAATTCGATGATTTCGAGCAATTTCGTTTATGAATGAATTAAAATAAATTTATTTTTTGGCATTTTAATGCACAGAGTTTTAATTAAATGTATCAAAGGGCACGAAATAATATTAGTTCATTTAATGAAGTTCATATAAAATTTGTACATTTTACATATACAAATTACAAAAACATATGTTTTCGCGTTACTTTGAAATTTTTTATGTAATCCTACAATTTGACAATTCGATATCAGGAATGGAATGCTTTTCATAAAACTCATAAAATGTTGCCAATTCTGTCGGGATTTCCTCGTATTAAGTGAAAATGTTGAGTAATATTTAAAATTTGAATTTGTGTTAATTACATTGACAAAAATTGCGACTACCGTTTAAAAGTGGTTACTATCAAGCAACAACCCTGGCTTCGCTCAAAATTCACGCTTTCTTCTTATCTTCTATCCATTCATTAGATTTTCTTTGATTCGTTTCGTTACGTTTCTACCTACTTTTGGTTTCATGTTCGCTAAAATACTGTGAAGAAGAATGATAAATTTGTCTCCAAATAAAATTCGATATTTTTTTCCCAAAATTTGATTTAACTGCTATTGATTATTTCAATTATAATTAAACAGAATTTTCTGTACGAAACCGGGCTAATAGAGAAGTGCGTTTCATATATCGTTTGTAAGTCTTACGAATAGTTGGAACCAATTATATATTTAACGCTGGCCAAAATTCCACAATTTCAGAACATAGTTGTATAAGAAAACGAAGAATTGAAGAGTTGGAAGAAACTCAAAAAGACAATAAAAAACGAATACAAAAATTAGTCCGGTGTGGTGCTCATATAGATTTTGTAAATACAAATATATGTGCGTCCCTTTCTAGCAAAAGGCAGCTGAACATTGTTGAAATCGGCGTGACGGAGATAAATAGGAACATCTTAACGCATTGGTGAGTGAATACCGTCATCTCGTTCGCGATTGTTCAAAATTGTATGTACTTTTACTGAAGAATTATTGTAAATGAAAGAACAGATGGAAGTTGGGTTGTTTTCTCTCTTTTCGTCTTCTACTAATATCAGTTCTCTTTGGTGCGGTTAGGAAAATTAATTCAAAGCGAAGCATAGTCAATTGGGAATTTCACTATAGGGAATTCTCAAACCTAAAGAAAAAAGTAAAAGCCGATAGATTTGAATTCGAGTAATACAATTTAATACGTGTTTGTGTGAAAGCTTTTCTGAAAAAAAATTCGTGCATACCCACACGTAAACATGTGAAAAATTATTATAAACATACGTAATTTTAACCTATACAATTTTTTCAGCGGAACAATATAGAAAGTAAAAAAATATCACAAATCATTAAAAATACGAAGCACCTCCATGCGCCACACATATTTTAACTGCCTACCACAACCATTTCTGTAACAGTGCCGAACTTTGCAAAAATCGCCATCCGCTACCGGTGGTGGGGAAAAGCGTGTCGCCCACATTTTTATGGGATATGTACAAATTCGAGTTATGCCTGCATACAACATAGTTATTTAGGTATTTTCAATACAGTTCGTGAGCTATCCCAATACCACAAAAACCAGCCAAACTTTAAAGCGGAAGAATAGGTTTTATTTCGTGTTAATAAAATAACGAATCATCAGTTGCTTGACTTAAGGCAAGTTTACAAGTGTTCAATTAAGAAAAACACACCCTATACTTTGAAAATCTAAAAAAAAAAGTAATTTTTTGTGTTTGTGTTTCTTGTTCAAAAATTGAAATATGTTTTGCTTATATACACAAACAATAATATATACCAATATATATTTGTTTTCTAATTTTTTGTTATTCTTTACATTCTAGAAGTTTTTATCGTAAAGATATAACGTTTTGGAGACATTGTAACACTTCAGAGAGCTCTGAAGATCCCGCATCGGCACCAACAAAAATAGCAATTCAAAACAAAACAGGAATACCACATAACTGCGAGGTCCATAGTTCCGGATCGAACTCATCAACGATGACTCTTCCGAGTGCAGCTCGCGTCTATACGGACGTCAATGCACACAAAGCAGACGAGTATTGGGACTATGAAAACTACGTGGTCGACTGGGCCAATCAGGATGACTATCAGTTGGTGCGAAAGCTGGGTCGCGGAAAATACTCCGAGGTTTTTGAAGCAATCAACATAACCACCACCGAGAAGTGTGTAGTCAAGATATTGAAGCCAGTTAAGAAGAAGAAGATCAAGCGGGAAATCAAGATCTTAGAGAATCTACGTGGTGGCATCAATATTATCACTCTAATAGCGGTTGTAAAGGATCCCGTTTCTCGCACACCGGCCTTAATTTTCGAGCACGTGAACAACACAGATTTCAAGCAGCTGTACCAGACTCTCACAGACTATGAGATTCGATACTACTTATTTGAGCTGTTAAAGGCTTTGGACTATTGCCACAGCATGGGCATAATGCATCGTGACGTTAAGCCTCACAATGTGATGATCGATCATGAGAATCGCAAGTTGCGTTTAATCGATTGGGGTTTGGCCGAATTCTATCACCCGGGTCAGGAGTATAATGTGCGCGTGGCGTCGCGCTACTTTAAGGGTCCCGAATTGTTGGTGGACTACCAGATGTACGATTACTCATTAGATATGTGGTCGTTGGGCTGCATGTTGGCATCCATGATATTCCGCAAGGAACCCTTCTTCCATGGCCACGACAATTTCGATCAGCTTGTACGTATTGCAAAAGTGCTGGGCACAGAGGAACTTTACGCGTATCTGGACAAATATAACATCGAGCTGGATCCGCGGTTCCATGATATTCTACAGCGACATTCTCGCAAGCGATGGGAGCGTTTCGTACACTCGGACAACCAACATCTGGTCTCGCCGGAAGCTTTGGACTTTCTCGACAAGCTTTTGCGTTATGACCACATTGAGCGATTGACCGCGCGCGAGGCTATGGCGCATCCATACTTTTTGCCTATTGTTAATGGACAGATCAAATCGAGTAACCAACAATAGGATATTAGTGCAGTTTGTCATGAACGAAAGCTGTAACCGATGGGTAGTGACGTTGTCTAAAATAATAATAATAAAAGCAAAAAGAATTATATATACATACAAACAGTAATAATAAAACTACATTAAAACATATAACATTAAATAAAATCAAAATTACACCACAACAGTCAACTATTACATGTGTGTTGGGATAATAAACATTTACAATAACTAGCAATAACAACAAACCAATTGGAGCATGTGTTCAAACAAACATATTTATGTCATTATAGAACATCATTAAATAGTAGGACGCAATAAATTTGAAGGGGATTAACCAACAGTGAAACATAAACATTTAGTTTTGTGAGCGCAAATAGCATATTAAAACAGTGCTGAGAAAATATAATTTACATGAGCAACACGACATTTACGTTTTTAAACATGTTTTAACTTTAAAATTTCCAAATCGGGTATAACTTGAGATTTTTGTTTGTGCGCGTGGCAATGTAGGCGATTAAATGGAAATGCATGAGTTTTTAATAATATTACTTTTAGAAATTTTAATAAATATATAATTTAACATGAAATTATAGAAAGAACTATGCGTAGACGCACAACCTCAGATATACATACCAATAGCGCATAATTTGTACTTGAATTTGTATTCGGATAATTTTTCTCATAAAAAATTATCCATAATCTGTCTTTTACCTATAGGAAATTTTTATTGAATTTTTTTCGATTATTGTTTTCCATTTAACGTACGAATACATATTCTTTATATGTACATAATAATAAACGTGTGTCTTCGTTTTACGATACCATTGTGTATGGCCAAAATCCGATATATTTCTTTCTTTTTTCATTAAACTATTAATTTTGTATGAT
Source organism: Themira minor (assembly GCA_001014575.1). Taxonomy (NCBI): domain Eukaryota; kingdom Metazoa; phylum Arthropoda; class Insecta; order Diptera; family Sepsidae; genus Themira; species Themira minor. The sequence continues at coordinate 76,105 of JXPZ01001576.1, forward strand.
TCGATTTTATATGAATGTACGTTTAAATTGTGTTCCAAGTTCGTGAGTCATGACTTCAAAATTGGATAGCTTCAAATGCCAGAACCTCACCATGAATTGAATTCAATACACTAGTATAGTTTTTATCCTCTTGTTCAGTTCAGGTTTGTAATAATTCGTACGAAAAATGTATAACAATACATACAGTCTGATATTCGTTTTCCCCATCTTCATAAAATGAAAATGTTATGTGCCTTTGAATACTGTTTTATTCAAAGAGTATAGTAAAAAACAAAAAATTCTCCACCGCCTAATGCTTTAAAGTACATAAAATTGCACACGTTTTAATACTAATATATATATGGATGCCATTGTTAATTTATGTCTTCAGATTTCGTAGATCTTGTCCCAGAAATAAAAGTCTTTTCATAAATTAATATAATGTACTCATGTGAGTGTCTTGGGAATCTAAAGTTATATATTTCAGTGCCCTATTGAAAATGGAAAACTATGCTGTCGGGTTGGCTCATAAACTGGGGTTTCAAGACTTATTCCTCTCAAGAAAGTTAACATCCTATTTATACTTTACTGCGGAATGTAATCAATTACTAGAATATGCAACCACCCAGATTTGATAACTACACAATTACAAAGTCCCTCCTTTCACACGGCGACAAATTACCTGTATATGCAACCAATATACGCAACTCATCATCGAAGCTCCGTTTATTATTAAATCATTATTGAATAAATTTGATAACAAAAATAATAACACCCACATATATATGAACTGACTATATTGAAAAACATATAAGATAAATAAATACCAACTAATTATTTTTGATAAATATAGGAAGAAACTAAAGAACAGTTTGAATTCATGAATATGTAAATCGACAATGAAATTGAATAAATCCATACAGAAAACTAGTTTAAACAAATAAAGAAGTTAATATTATTCTATAGCTGAAATTTTAACGTTTTTAAATTGAGACCAAAATACATTCCTTACATAAAAACCGAATCAATATACAAATATTATAAAATCGGCCATTTGCGAAACAAAAATACCTGCAATGGAAAGGGATGGTTTATTCTGGCTTGCAAAGCTTTTTATCGGACAGTCCGAAGATTGACAAAGAATTTTTAAGGTATATTTGGCATTACATTTGTATCGCCGAGAGGGAGTCACCGCAGACCCCATAAAGTATATATATTCATTTATGGTCAGCTCCTGAGTTGATTTTGGCATGTCGGTCTGTCTGTATGTCTGTGGAACTGTTCATCTTTTGACCATACGCATGTTGATGTGGATATGTGTGTTTTCTTAATTTTTGACTGTGTCTCTTCATATTTAAGACATTATGAACTGAAAATTACTATACGTTTCGATGGAGTACATCAAAGCATCGGCTTGGCCAATGTGCATATGTTTGCTTGCGTACACGTTTACCTTGTACGTTGCCTTTAAACAATCTTATATAATTCGTATAAAAACAGATACTCCATAGAGTACATATTTTCGGAATCAAGATCACCTCCTTAGTTGTAACTATGTCCGTTTGTGTATCTGTCACCATATCTCCTAATGTTTTATATAAAACGAAAAATAACAAATTTTAATCTTATATATTTTTTGTTTCCCTATGACAACTCTTAAATATATATGCATGTTTTTGTTTCATATTTTTTATTTGTATATTTAACGTTTAACAAATACAAAGTTTTGCAATTTCCTTAATATCTAAATGTTAACTTTCTAGTTCACAATTTTGTTCATGCTAAGTTTTTTATTTGCTTTTTTTTAATTATATATAAATATATGTATGTGTATATAATATATAGTATTTTTGCATTGTTATGCTTTCTAACTCGGCTATAATTGAATAAAAAAATATAAAAAATGATAAAATATAATTACACATATAATGAAATGTTGGTTTTTATTTTCACATGTTTTATTTTCTTATTAAAATGAATTTTAAATAATATATTAAATTAACCCAAATTTAGTTGGTTGTATTCGGATAAAAACATTACATTTGTAAAATACCCGGGCTCCCCATTACCAGTAATTGCCAGAGTTTCGGTGGCTATACAAATTGAGGTTATTTTCAAATAACTATTTGATTTATTTTAGGGATCCCAAATATTATGAACTTCTTCCGAATAGCAAAGTTTTCAATTGCAATGTTGCTAAGGTACCTTTTCTAGTTCTTGTTTTGTTAAAAAAAAAAAAATAGGTTGGTCATTTAATATAATTTTAGTTTGTTGCTTTGAAACTATGTTAAAAAAGTTGGCAGTATCCTTTTACATGCTGGAGTTAAATTTAGGTAATTGAGTTCATTAATCCTTTCAATTAGTTTGTGTTCGTTCGTGTGTAGCAATATTTTATCGTTCGTATTTTACTTCGTTCATTATTTGTCGAATCCAATGGACGATCATGCATTCCCTTATTACGTTACATATCTATACAAAATATGTTATGTATAACTTTGTCACGAAATACAATAATAATTTTGTGAATAACGTTTCGTCTTAATGTATCGTTGTTTGTTTTGTATGTACAATACAATTGAAAACCTTCACCATAAATTTAATTAAAAACTAAACCAAATACATTCATATATTATGAGCACATATTGCTTTAAAATTCACCACGACATAAAGAAACAGTATGGAGGTATACCACTTCTCAGATGTTGGCGGGTTTTGCAGTAATTGACCGACTGATATGAAATGAAGAAATCAAAATGGAACGGATTTCATTGACAGACATATAGTCTACAATAAATTCATTTTTTAAATACATTAAATTCTAAAAATCTAAAATATTAAAAAAAGCTATCATTTATTTTTTATTGGTGGGGGGAATGGAATCCGTTCCCGTTCGATGAAAACGTTCAAAAATTAATCGCAATAACATAACTCAGTGCTGTTAATAAATAATATCGTGTGTTAATTCAGTGATGTTCCCCATACACCACAACAATATTAACAACATTTAGTGCTTGTTTGAACATGAGAAACCCCAAAATTATAACAACTGTTACGTGTCCTGGCAGTGTGCTTCAGACATTGAGATGTTATTGTGGAGGCCTGCAACGGCCTGCCGAATTGCCGGAGAAGTCGATTTCTTTCTGTTCGATAATCGGAATTCGGTCGTCATACAAAGTGGGAGCTTGCAAAATAATGCCGGCGGTGCCAGCCAACACGGCCAAAGTAAATATCCACAGAAAGAGACGGTCCAGTACCATAGCCACATATTTCCAATCCTCCTTAACCTTTTCGATTTTTGATAGTTAACAAATGTATACACACATGAATATTGAAAACAAAACAAACCTTTGTGGAGTCCTCCTGCATTTTGGTGTGTTCCGCTATGAAACGCACGCAAAAGCAACTTCGATGTACTCGAGGCGGGCACTTCGAATGCGAGAATGCCGGGTTATTCAAAATGGGACTTTTTATGCCAGAGGGCCCGATGTCCAGGTCAGGAACGGCCGTCAGATCATCGGATGTTGATTGCGTCAGAGGAGGTATGGGCCCATGAATTTGACAGCTGCCCCCGAATGGCCCAGTGCCAGACAAGCTTATCGGGTATGAAATGTAAATATTTTCTTCTTGTAGTATCGCCGATGGCTTACCTTGTAGGTGAAAGGTCTTCCTTGGATGGTGTCCGACTGTATCCCGAGGGACTGTGATCGATATTTGTTGTTGAAAAGTATGGATAGAAACATGCGTGGGTGTCTTTTAATAGAAGTTTACTGTAACAAGTTGTTGGTGCGAGAGAAAACAAAAGCAAGACACATTTTTGAATTTAATCGGATTCTTACCAATACAAGGATGATAGGATCATTTATACTATATATGTACAATATACACCTATATATAGTGCAACTACACTAAGAATATCACGTTGTTTTATATAAATGTAAATTTTGTAGAAAATCTTCAAACAAAAAAAAGTATTTCTATTGAAAATGTTAATATGACAAGGATTCAGGTAAGATTTGTGACGTTGGGGTGTGTCGCCTGTAGACACTTACCTAGTTTCAAAATTATATTTAGGCCGCTTGATGAACAGAAACTGAGGCAGCAAATCGATAAAGACTCGTTTTACCCAAGGTGCCATTCTATGTGTTTGTGGTGATCGGAAGTGTACATTCAATACGACCACTGTTACGCAAATACTGCAAAATAACACATATTTTAAAAAAAAACTTTCAAATACAAAATATATATGACCTCACCTAATGGAGACCAATATCATGGCGAATATTAGATACTTTCCCAACAATGGGACCACAAGGGATGTGGGCGGTATAATCTCCACAACCAGCAAGAAGAACACGTGGAGACTAATTAGAATCGAAATTGACAATGTCACCTGGAATTACATTCTTACGGGTTATAATACGCAATGTGTTAAACAATAAATAGATGAAACCGATCACCTTTTCACCGCTGTCCGATGGTAAATAAAATGTGAGGACAGTCAAAAATGAAATTCCCATGCATGGTATAATTATGTTGACTGTGTAGAATAATGTCTTACGACGCATTGTTATGTTGAAGGTAATGTCTAAATATGGCTCATCGCAGCAAGTGTAAAATTTCTCATTCCTAAGAGGAACAATAAGCGAATCGTTAAGTAAATATGCAACTTGTTTATTTGAATACTTACCTTACAGCTGGCACCTCGAGGATATCCCACTCGACGGACATGTAGAACTCGGACAAATCCACACCGACGTCCACAACATTGCTGCCCTGTTGCTCGTCCATGTGCCTCAAATCGACCTTCGACACAATCATCAAATAAACCAAAAACAAAGGATGTCAATTAGTTAATGCTTAGCAAATTATTACGATATTTGTATTAATGTTTTATTGATACAATATCAAATGTATTTCTTTTCTACTGCTCTGAACCAAACAAACCATAAGTAAGAATTAAAATGTAAAACAAAATTATATTCACTAGGTGGAAAAATAAGGGTACGTACATTTATTTATAAAAAAAGTTAACTTAAAAGTTTGGATTACAATTTATTAACTAACACAAATATTTTCGTAAATGAAATCACAAAGCGAGAAGGCATGCACATTTTTTCCTATGCATACTCTTGCAAAATAAACGAACTTGTTATAATATTGAAATATTTAAAATATAATTTAAAAGCCTCAAAAGTTTTTTGCTGAAATAATGTGAATCAACAATCGATTAAAATTTGAGAGAAAAATACCAATTATAGAAACTCTATTAATATTGCAATCAATTTTATAACTTTTAGTCTTTCATGTCAATAGAATATTAAATAAAATATTGCTTTTAATTATGATTATGAAATTAAAAATAATTCGTGAAACCTAATTTACTATAACAAACATTCCACGTGCTAAATATGAAACTCACACTAAATAAACTGAAAATGATTAGTGCAGTGCAAGTTGGACATTTTCTCGTTGTTTTCATAACACAAAAACCAAAATTTAAAACTAACTGAACATTCCATTAATTTTATTAGATGATCCTCGTTGTATTTTCCATCGCAGACTGTTCCGATGCCATGCAATACGAAACAGACTACATTTCAATTCCATGCACTTGCAATGATATGATCGATTGTTTATGAATCATGTAAAAAATTAGAAGAAATAATTCACATTTAACGAATATATTTTAGAATAAAATGGGTATCAATTGATTTCCTATGTTATGCATTGGGGTATGACAAGTGGTTCCCCAAGTCAATACACATTTGTAGATGTAATGAAAAAATGTTAAAATTTTAGTTTGTGTGAACTGTACGTTAATTGTAAGCAAGAAACTGGAAGGATGACAAAGTTAAGTTTATTAATGTTTACGATTGACCGGGAACATATCGAAAGCATTTCGCGTATATTCGATTATAATTCATAAAGCCAATATAGTTAAAAATTTTGAAAATTTTACAATTATCAATTAATGCGTTGTATGGGATTGCAAAGTGAGTTCTCAATTTGGCAGATGCTATTCTTCCATATCGGTACTCTTTCGTTGCACACCACTTGAGAAACGATAATACATGAGACCCATGCAATAATGTTGACTGAGGATATTCATCAATAGCACTGTCAGTCTCAACACATTCTTCGATGTTTCAGCTGATGTTCTTGGTCGTATTAACACTTAAGACATGCACACACATACTGCAACATCTGAAACATTCTTTAGTGGTATAGAAATTTAAACCCAATCAATCTAAATAAGGTAAAAACAAATTATATTCAAATCATAAAAATATTGGTGTAACAACTTTACAAGCGAACAATCCAAAAAGTAGGCACATTAATGTATGCCAACAAATGTAGTTCATTAATCTATAATTATTTGTGGAGTTATCTTTTTAAACACAATACAAAAGTATTACTGTTTCAAGTGTTTCGGGTGTTGGTGTAATGTGTGGTTGGGTATTATCTGAAAGATATCTCAAAGCTTCGAATTTTGCCACATAGTAGACACCTAACAAAAATATGTTTGTATATGTGTGAGTGTGTTCGTGTATATACAAAAACTACAACCTTGCTTTTGTTTTATTTAATTTAAATTGAAAGTTTCATAAACACAACCCTAAGCTTCCTACTTGTTTTTCATTTCGGTAGCTCTGCCCATTTTCAATATCCTTAACATATCGAAAGAACGCGTTTTAGCATTAAGATTCTTTTCACTTATTTATTCCAGAAATTTTATATAGTCTTATTTACGTAAAGTTAACTTTTTTTAAAGCTTCGAATGTCATTTTTGTCTTCACGCGGTTTCCATGTCTCTTCCCACTTAAAGAGTTTGATAATCCAAACACTTCGCTTATCGTTGTCCAAAAACTTTCATACAAAATTATAAAAATTGGATAATTTCTTTGTCACAGCATAAGAACCAATAGTAAAATATTTTGTGTTAAGCCATTTAATACCATTTAATTGGACAAATGATAAATGTTAAAGCCGAGTCGTAAGTTATGCATTTTTCAATGCGTTTTCTTGTCGACGTCATACAGAACGTACCGCATTCTGGTTCAAATGCACTCACTCACTTATTTCGTTCATAATTACAATTTTCGGTAACACAAATATACTTGGGGTCCTCGGTTTGTAAGCATGTGCACATTTTCCTGTTATTTTGTTGTTGGAAGTTCTCTTAATTCTTTTACTTTACTATTTAGATTTTATCTTTGGCACGCATGGATGTAAACATAGTAAATACTTTTCACATCAATTAAGGAGAATAACAATTCATAGAAAATATTGAATATTCATTGAATTAACAAAGAGAATTTCTAAAATTAAAAAAAGTGGGAGGAGGCATGCCTTTTTTTTTCGAAAACTGAACTGAACTGAACCAAACAGAAAAATGGACNTTTTTCGAAAACTGAACTGAACTGAACCAAACTGAAAAATGGACTGCAAAAAACCATGCCTTTAATTAATTACATTGAGAACATTGTATTTGAAAACGTTCACAGAGTACACACATGGGACATTTTTAACAACAAATAAACTTGAAAAAAATATTTTGTGAGAACAGTTATGTCAAATGTCCTACATGTTCATTAACAGAGAAGTTCATTCATTAAGGCAAGCTTAAGGTCATGCAAAATTGACAGCGTTTATCACTCGTTTTATTGCATAGCAACTATGTTGAAGGAATTTGTATAAAATCGGGTGCAACTAAAAAAGCATTTCATGAACAACAGGTTAGTGTTTCAAAGCTTCCCAATGCAAGAACAATACGCATAGACAGGCGTTCTATATATTCTATATAATACTAATAAGAACATTTGTCAACAAATAATGAAACAACGATTGCTAGGAATGATTCAAAAACATACAAAAGACATTCTCAAAAAATCTATCTCTATTTAGTTTAATATTTTATTGGCAACGGTCTTTATTTTTAGTTCGTCATATGATCAAATCAAGCAAAGTTGTCACATTAGGCATGAGCAAAGACATCTTTATAGCAATACTCATGCAAACTTTCAATTAACAACATGCATCTATACATGATATGTACATATTTTTTATACACACATATACTTACTTATATATATACTTTCGTATGTCATTATTGCATTTACAATAAAAATGTATACGATTTATTTTTGGATAGGGAAAATGAACAACTTGCTTTTAGCCTATTTTGAAACAACATGCGTAACTTATTTTTATTTTAAATAATATATAATACTATAAGATGCATTCTAGTGTTATAATTTAAGATACATACAAGTTAGTTTAATAAATCGTCAGTTAATTCTTCATAATGCATTAATATCATTGAATATTCAATGAAACTAAGGGCATAACATATCGGCGACTACAACAAATTTTGTGCAATTAATAATTGGAATTTGTATTGAATTCAATTGTTGCCAAATGGATATAGTAGGTAAATTTGTTTGCCCACAAAATTTTTTTTAGACCCCGTTTATGAACAATTGAAATAGTAACACAGTAAGGAACGGAACGTAACAACGACAACATCAAGAACAACAAAAAACACATTTTTCATTCCGATTGAAATTGGTAATAAACACATGTAAACACTGATTAA
>JXPZ01001578.1:585-11596 GCA_001014575.1 Themira minor
GCATTCCCTTAGCCAGCCACTGCAGATAAGGGCATACGAAATTGATTGCGGTGCACGAGGAAATTGTCGAAAGCTTTGAAATTGTGATGTTACGTCAGAAGGACCTAAGAGTGCGATAAGGTGGTTTACACGAAATTGATTTTCGTACTGGGGGCCGCAAGATTGATTTCAGAAAGGGATAGTCGGAATGCTTCGACGAAAGTGAAATTCGCCTTTTCGTGGGGCTCTTGCATAATCTGCTTTGCGAAACGTAATCCTGGCGGTGTGTCCGGTACTTTTGGCATTGCTTTCGGACCATTGACTTGTGCATATTAAATATAGAAAAATGCATGTTGCCCAAGGTAAAGGCAACGCCATGCTCAACCACCGCACAGAAACTCAATTTCACTTCCACAATTTCATCTGCATGCACAAAGCGTTATGCCGGAAATAATATGCATATGAGCATCATCGGGAAATTTTTAAAACAAAACACACACAATAACGGCCATAGAGGAGAAGATCTTCCAGGAACACCGACGAAGGTGCGACGAGGAAACAAGTTGCAAAAATTCCGATTTTGAATATGAGCCAGTGTCGTGTGCATGCATTGGAGTACGACGGCAAGTGAGAGCGAGTGGAAAATCTAAACAAAAGAACGGTACAGATTTTTAAGTGAATATTAAAGAGGACGCCCCGATGGGGAATGCAGCCACTGCGATGCTAAAAACACCGAGAGCCATGCATGACACGGCGTAAGAGACCCGAGCAGAAGGCAGCCACTTTCCGGAGGTGCCATCGAATGCAATATGCAAGCACCAAACACATATTTCCTCACCCACTCACCCACTAGGAGTGGGAGCAACGTATGGCTACTGAGCATTAACGGTTGAAAGGGGGAGCGTGGCTTGCAACACGGAAATGTTAGAAAATTGCCACAGTTCGTTGTTGTGCATAAGAAATGTGCTGAACAGGAAGCACTAAGAGCGGAGCGACAACAAAGAGATATTACTTCACAAGAAACTGGGTGATAGCGACGAACAATAACATTGAATAATGAACAAATTATATTTTAGGATAAATCCACAAAATTTATTTTTTTTTTTATAAAATAAAACTTTTCGAACGAAATTGGAAAATTCAAAATTCCAAGGCGGAAAGACAGGTCTTTGAAAGTTTTCCAATTTTCTACGTAACTACGCAAATGCAAACGAAACCCCAAAAAACCACTCTGCATGAATGTGGGTGCTCTATTTGACTGAAACTAAAATAGTTACAAAAAAACATTTCCGCGTAGCGATGCGAAACAACTGAGTGATGAGGGTGTGAGTGGTCTTTGAATTATTTATTTGCATGCGAGACACAAGTGCAGAGCAGAGACAATAAAAAGCCTTTGCTCCGAACATTTTCACATTCGAGTGAGGTTTTTTCGTGCAGCGAGTGTTTCGTTGTTGTTTGTTGCCATACGAAAGCGGTACGAAAAGTTCCAAAGTGTGGCTGCGGTGTGTACCGTGAGGTGAGAATTGCGGTTGATGTTAATGCATTTTTGATGTGCGCTGGCGTGTAATGTGACAGTTGTTCATTTCATTTGCGAATCTTATTAGAATTTGCATTTTCTTTTCGGACACCCCTCTGGTACGCAAGGCAAATCTGAGTGAGTCTAGAAAAGGATTGCAGTTCTCAAATTATAAATTTGCCATTCGATTGAACAAAAAGCAAAATGCCTATAATATTAGGTATTGGATATGGCCAATAGTCCAAATTTCAAAAAAATCTTTGATTTCTTTCTAAACTTTTTTATTTCATTTTCAGTCATACGTTAATTCGAAATTGAATGAATTTCAAAACTTTTAGAAATAATCTTCTTTTATTTACAAATTTCCAATCATCCTGTTTCCTTGCCAAATACATTTTCCCCAACATACTGGACCCTACATGGCAATCACATGAATTATTCAGTAAAGTGAGTTTAATTTGATCAAAAATTCTAAACCATGAAAGAAAAGAATTGAAATAGTAACTTTTGTTTGGTTTTCTTTAGTTATATTTTTTTATTAAAAATAAACCGTTGTTTGCTTTTCAAGTTGAAATTCAATTTCGAAATCCTATTATGGCGATCACAAGACCACAAACAACAACAACAAAATATTCAAAGACAACCGAGGATTTCCATGTGGCATCTTATGTTAACTTATTGGCATTGGTGTTGATTCTTCGACATTAGAAAATCATAAGTGGGATAAGAAATTTCTTCTATGCGCATCGGGCCACATAGGGTGTGTTCCCTCAACGATCGAACGAAATGCAAAATTAAATTAAATAAAAAAGGGCCAGCACTTTTATGACGAGCTCTCGTTGAGTTGCCCTATTCCACCGCCCATGTCTCAGTCATACAGCATTTTCATAATAAAACAATAAAAGTGGCAAGCGTATAAAGATATGTAAATTTCGTCGACTGTGTCTGGTGCCCTTGGATACCCCCTGTGCAGTGTGGATTTCTTCAATGTGATCCGAATTTGAATTTCAAAAGGTTAAAAGTTAAAGCTTGCCAAATCGATAAAAGCGAATTGGAAATTTGAAAAATTTTAAGACTTAAATCAAATTGTTTTTCAGTGTTTTTAAAAACATAGAAAATTTGTTGAAATTATCGAAATTAACGCAGTTATCACATTCAAACAATCTAAACTGCCCCATTTGATATGATAAACACAATAAATTGTCTATTTAATTAGATTACTTTGCTCCGGTTTTGCCCAAACAAAGCCCCCCAATCGAACGCACGAATCTAATAAGCTGAATGCCCTCAATAGCTATTGGAAAAAACCTCATGCAAAGCGCTTGCCACGAGTAGTTGGCAAATTAGCCAAGAGCCACCGTCAATGCACAAATCGCTTGATGGCTCGTAAAACCAACGAGCGACCTACGAAACCATCCAGCACACTGCACACAGGCCGAAATGACGAACAACAGGAACACCACCCGTGGCCAACCCCTCTACTAATTGGACACGCATTGACATTTCACAAGACATTAGGCGAACGTCACCAGCGCAAACGCCGCGTATTAGGCGGCGACGGAGCCCTTATTGACGTCGGGGATTGCCGAGTTAATGGGAAGAACGTGAGCCAGGCAACATTAAAAATTTAAATTAATTAAATTTGCATGCATTTCAATAGCAGAAAGCAAAATGAGAAAATCCAACCATTTCAAAAAACAGCAATAAGCCGCAAGACTTCAAGACTTCTTTTGTGTGGGATTTTTATTTTTGTTATTTTGTAAAATTTGTATATCCGTGTTATTGTTCTAGTGGCCCGGTCGGTGGTAACAATCTTATCTGCTGTCATGTTCAACAGGACATATTGCCCGCCGTCACACCAACTTGCAGCGTGGGTCACAGCGATTTGCATAACGACACTGGGCCCCCACTAATGGCATTTCTCCTTTGGTATATTGCGGGCGAGAATGAAAAAAGCCATTCTCCGTTTCTGGTGTAGTGGTGACGGTGGTGATGGCCTTTGTCTTTGGCCATCCGAGAAGCTTTTCAATTTCTGCATTTCGCCAATCTAATCGCTTCGCCTTTGAGAGCATTCGTGACATTTTCTTATGCTGAACTTTTCCATTTGCCGGCTGCTTGCGGTTTCTCGCATACAACCCGAGTACGGGGCTTTTGTTCTTAAAGCGAAATGGCCTGATCGAGAGGCTTTTATATGTTTTCTCCCCACTCCCCAACGATTTCGGGTGAGTGTCCTTTGCACGCTCTGTTAAATTCCAATTTCGTAGACTGTTTTTTCACGACTTTCAATGATGCCAAGAAACAAAATTTTGGTATCCTTCGACAGTTTGTGAAATTCAAGGCAGCAGGCAGTTGTGACTGTTTTCGGTTTTTGTCACTTTTGTTTTTGGAATTTCATTTGAGAGACAAAAAATTGTGCCCGTTGAATTGATAAAATAATTATGTGCCATTAGAGATAATCGCATGGCGCTCAGTGCATGCACCCGTCCGCACAGATGTCCTGTCGCCGTCGTTGCGAACTTCATTTCTTGGACTCCTCTCTTCGGTTCGCTAAACGCTTAAAAACGATTTTTATTTTTTTAGTAGTCATTCGTCTGGTCGCGGGTATTACAGCTAATTGCAGACATTATCGTGGATTTTCAACGGATTTGTTCAAGGCGTTCCGCTGAAGGCAGCTCAATGTCTGCCAAATGCCCTTACACATCGATTTAAAGAACTTAATTCCCAGAAACAGAAATGAAATTTCGTAAGAGACGTTTCTTTGCCCCGTAGCATTTTTGGCGGCTCATGCATGTGCAGTCGCAGGAAAGTTTGCGCTTCTCTGACCTCGATCTAATGAAAGTAATGCCGAGACCAAACGTGTACGTAAGGACTGTGTGGGAATTCGATTTTCCAGCTTGTCTAATTGTGGCCTCCAGAAATTGTAATCGCCATATCGTTGTGCATCCAAAACACGTAGACCCCACCGAATGGTCAACAATATTAGTTGTTGGCCAGCCGCAAGCCAACTTCGGAAAGTAGAACAAATTCTTTAAGACAATAAGTTGACCATAGCGAGTTTCCGGATATTTCAACTTGCTCCCAAGGAGACAGAGGCGAGGACTATACGATTTTCAAGGCATTCATGTACAGCTCCAAAGTTCAGAATGAAAGTCAAACGGACAGTGCGGTGTTTTGCACAGCACAATCAAAAGACAGGAACAACACACACAAAAATTTAGATGAAAGTTGAACATTGTACAATCATTACGCTTGAACGCGTCACTTCACGCTCGTACACAAAGGAAATTCGTTCGTTTGCTCTGTTCTAATTCCTTAGAAAATAGATGCATGTCACGGGGTTAGGGAGCCACACAAGCAATGCCAAGAACGTTGTTCTTGAAGCANCAAAGCAATGCAAAGAAGGATCAAGCGTTTTGAGTGCCTTAAATTGCCTAAAAAAAAGAGTTATTATTTTAGAAAATAACATAATATTTCGTAAATTTTTGAAGTCAACGATGATGAAATTCTTGAAATGCCATAAAATGTGCTTTGATCTCTTACATATATCGAATTGTATATGGAGCTTTCAATATTTATTATATGTCCTTGCGGCTTCAACAAAACTCCCGACTGTTTTCAAAACATGACTTCACAGAACAACAACAGCAACAACCTCAACATTTAAGGCATCTCAATTCGAAGGACTTCTGATCTACCCAGCAAGCCTATGCGAACTTCAGACTGAGTCTATGTAACCCTCAAACGTATGAGTTGATGATTGGGTGTTTGTTTAGCGTGTGAACGGTGAAGCCTCGCGCCGCCGCCATTCCGGCAGACACACCTGACGCTTTACAGCGTAAAACTTTACAGAAAGTTTCCACATTGCTAAGCAATGAACGTCGTCGTTCTGGCGCCACCCTCCAGTTCACGTCCAGTCTCACGCATTTAACATTTCACATTGTTGTGTGAAATGCGGGACCAAGCCAACCCTCATAAATGCTCACCAAAGCTACGAAATTTTTCGCATAAAAAACGTAAAATCTGAAACAACAAAAACAAGTGAAGTAAAATCACGTGACTGTCATTGTCTAGCGTATGGACGATTCTCTTCAGTTTGACACTCCAGTGGCAGTCAGTCCAACGCGTTTTACCTTTGTGTGAAATTTCTGTACTACGTGAGCGGATTGGAAAGGGGGGCTGGGGAGAAAAACTTTAGAATTGTATTTAACCCACGCCCGCATCATATAATCCCACATGATGTAGCAAATAAAAGTCGATGGGATAGGGGAAGTTTAGATACGCCGCCGATACTGCCGCCCGCGCCATCTCGTGAAGGCTTTAAGCAATTGTTGCGAGGTGATGCTCGCTGGCTTTTTGATGACTTTTGTGTGACGGCTAAATGATGTGGGTGTTTCGGTGTGCCAGTTTAAGGATTCCCCTTGGCTTTGGCTTTTACTCTTTCACGCTTTAATCCTATTATTCTATTACCCGGACATGTGGATGGTGGAGCCGGGTGAATTGATAAAGTTACCGTTTAAAAGGATTTAAAAAGTTTTTCACATCATTCGACGATTACACAACACGCAAGGGCCAAGCAGTGCAAACAATGCAAGATTTAAAAAATGTTTTTTTGTTTAGAAAATTTCTGTGTAAAAAGTACGTAAAGCCATATTCTTTAAGCTTCGCTTCGAATGGCTTTGAAAGAACTCTATGAAATGATTGCGCCCCCATTGAGATAATGCGTTTAATCACAACTGATAACTTCAGCTGTCCGATGGTCTTTTTCTGGGTGGACACTGCACGTTAGCCTAAGTTAGGGGCCCCGAGCTTCAATATAGAACAAAGCGAAGCCGGAGATTTAGCGTAATGTCATTGGAAAAGGGGGTGATTAAATGTTGAAAAAGTAAAGTGCAGATCGAAAAGTTAAAGATTTGTAGCATTATGTAATGGCCATTACATTGTGCAATGCTGTTTCAAAGAAACACGAAAAAGTCGTACTTTTATAGAACTTTCAAAAACGCACTAAGCCATCGGGTCAGCATAAAATCCATAGTAAAAAAAACAAACCTTAATACCTATTGAAATTGAATTGCCAGAAAAATTAAATGGCCCTTTGCAAACGTACGCAATGCCTGATTAGAAGGCAACAGGAACGCCGAAAAAACTGCATCCTTTACAAAAAAGTTTTTGCTTAAATAATTCAAAGTTTTAATATCGCTCGAACTGTCGTTTGCACTTTTCATTTCCTAATTTTTTTTATGGCCACCGCAAATTAGTGGAGTTTCTCGAAATCCTTGAAAAGTTTTGCGGAATACGAGAAATGATTGTTTGTTTTTTTATTATTTTAAATTTCATGCAAATTTTATCAATTTTCAGTTGGTAAAACTGGACTTTGCTGTAAAAATGAAACTTTCGTTTGCACTCTATGGCACACCGTTTTAAAGCTCACGAAAGCAATAAGAATAATCACGAGCAGCGAACTATGTGGTTGATTGTTCGGAGGAGTGGCAAGGACAAATGCGCGATAGTGTAAAGAAAAACACCAATAATAATGGCGATGGCTACTTTTGTTGACGAGTGTTGGCTCGTGGATGGCGAGAGGGGGGTGTTGTTGGTTGGCTCATTGTCTGTGGTCGTGGTAGTGGCCGTGGTCGAAACGCTATAAATCAACTGCAGGGTACCTCTTTTATTTTGTTTTGATTGTTCTACGGTGGCATTGTAATTCTCGCTCATTTTAAAAATAATTTTTTCGATTTTTTGTTTGTTTGCTCACACTTTTGCATTTGCCGGTCGTGCGCGCGTTTGTTTAAGCGGTCAATTTACAGAAGCCACATACCGAAAACAACAACTACAGCCGCACAGGACCGGACCGGACCATCCTGGACGCTCAAACTGTAATACTATTGCGGTTGGCTTGGACTGCTCTGTTGCTCTCCCCCCACAATGAACAACATCGACCGAGCGAGCGACTATCTTTCGCTGAATCACTAAAGGGCCATCAGTGTGTACTTGTTGTAAATAACACACCCACCCACACTAAAAACAAAAACAATGCCAAAGAAGAGAACCAAAAACACAACTGCACAATGAGCACAATTACACGCCGTGGTCAGAGTGAAAACAATGCTGATTCCCCCACAGCCAATTGTTAAAATGAGAATGAACATTGCTCATGAGTCATTTAAAGGAAATGAGCGAAGAAAAAATTGGGCAGCGAGAGTCCCGACAACCCGGGTTTTGAACGAGCATTAATGAAATTGTTTAGCAGTTACAAGCGCTGGTGAGCTTATGGCTTTTGAGACGGTCAGAGAGCTTGGACTTTGATTANTGAGCTTATGGCTTTTGAGTCGGCCAGAGAGCTTGGACTTTGATTAGGGCAACGCAAATGAGAAGTTTGAGGTGGTGCCCACAATTTGANAAGAGCTCTTAGCTCTGCCCTGCCACTTTGTTTTAAATACGCAAAACCGAGCAAAAGGCAAGGTACGAAAATTAAAACCACTATATTTTATCCTTCACTATAAAGCCATAAAAATGTTAATTACAATGATAGTGGAAATTCGAATGCAAACCAAAGTAAAACGAAGAGAAGAATTAAAGCGAAAATACCCAAAGTAAAAGAAGATTTTAATGGTGCGTTTTACGAATTACATTTTTCCTTTGTGGAATGATTTTTTGCTCTTTAAAACGTCAAACGTGCAGTTGCTGGTGGTTTTCATCAATTTAATGAACTACTCGTCACACAATCTAGATGGACTTTTTGCACATGAACACGATTTTGCTTAGTGGTGCTCATTTGTTCGCACCTCGTTTGCCTCTTCGGCATGTTAATTGTTAAATAAGCCACGACAACCGGAAACAGGAAAACAGCAAATGCCAAGCCGCCGAGTTATTTGTCAAAGGCATTTCACACGCCGCACAATAATTTCCAACGTTCGCACAAAACAGCAAAAAACACACACAAAATAGAATTCCACACCCACCGACGGGCCTCGGACAGCCACGGTAATGTCCGGCTGTTTGTAGCTGTCTGTGCTTCAGCTATGTGGAGTATGCCGAGAGGACATGCTGGTCAGCATGTGTACGTCCACGATGTGTGCATGCCTGTGGTCGGCGTGGGGGGGATGGGTGGGTGGAAACATGCCATCCTAATGATAATTTATTGTTATTCGCCGGGGCGAATGGGAAATTGGGGAAAAATTGAAAATCCTGATCAACTCAACGTTCATCGATTTTATTTCGTTTTTCACCAATTACATCCAGTACTGGAGCAAAGAAACCATTTCAAAAAAATTGTAAACAAATTGACAAATTTTATTTGAATGACATATGCTGATATTGAGTTAATGCTGTCGTGCAAGCCGAAATTCACTTATCACATGTTCACTCATCACTGTCAAACGGCAACGGCCAGTCATCGGAGCTGTCCAATCGATTCATTAGATTATGTATTCCCTGTCGTTTGCGATATGATTCATAACTTATGAATAGTCGATTTTCCCGTAACAACCATGGAAATGCTCGATAAATTAAGCAGACAGAAATCATTTTATAGACCATTAAGAATTTCCATAGATTTTTGGTATTCTTTTTGTATTCACAAAATTCACTGCAACAATATTTAAAACTAAGCCCTTAGAATATCCATTAGATTTGACACGTGACCAGGCTTGAAGTGGAAAGTTACTAAGAATTACCTAAGAGTTCACACAAAGCAAGTGTATGTAATTCAAACAATAAATTTTCGAATGGAGGCCACCGCACTCGGCAACCTGAATATTTGAGGTTCTACGTGAAGCTTTCTTCGAATGAATAAAACAAATGAGTCGTGTGTGGTGAGTGCGTAGATAAGAAGACTCTAATGGTGCGTGGCGGTCGTATTGAGAATGACACAATAAATTTCCATTTGATCGTAATTTCAAATGCAACTGAATAGTGCAATGAATCGAAAGGACTCGTGTGTGCCGTCCTGTTGATGGCGTTCTGCTTCGATAACAACACCGATACCGTCATCACTATCAACGCTCCCCACACATGGTACGCCAACTTTGTGTATTCATTCAAGTGCAATGTAATGAATTTGATGAGAAAGTCACACAGTTGCATTGACTTAGAAATTGCGCATTCCCGGGCATGCAGCACGCCCCAGCATGAGGGAACAAAGTATTCCCGAGTTGTCAACATGATGCATGTTCGGTACTGCGACAGAAGACAAGTAATTTATATTGATTTTCCGACGTCATGGACGGAAAACTGGAGCATTCTTCTTTGAGGCATTTATTCTGGACATTGCCCGAACGCTGTGACGTATTGTGTATGAAATTCATACGAATTCGGTTGAGTTCGTCTTGCACTCAAATATTAGAATATTTTATTAACTGGGTATTTGGCAATTCAATTGACTGCCACAACAAGTCGTCACCCAACGAAGGCAGCTCGTAAATCATGACTATTGTGTGCAAAGAGTTGTTCATGACGATGCCGAAGTTTGTGTGGAATGCGGTTTCCAATTTTGTTGTTAATCAAATTTCACTCGTCAAACCATCAACCGATTAGTCGGAGGGAGACGACAATCATAGTAAGCGATTTGCAAAGGCACTCGACTGATTAACACAATTACACAATTGTAGTTTTGCGGTGGCTTGGGAGTAAATTCCATTCGAAATTCCACGCATTTATTGCGTACACACACAAGCCGCATACGCTACGTAAAGTGTTATGCCCTATCCCACACAAATTTATCGGCTCCTTCACCTTGTATGTGGCACACACAACTTGTAATGCAAGACAGGAATTTCCGTTTCCTCGAAACGTGCATTTGGCTCAAGAATGCCAGCGAGTGTGCGTGTCGGCGTACGCCGAAGACCTCGATTAGGTAATATCGCAGAGCGATGCCAGCAAGCTTCAGTGTTCGCATTTCTGCTTTTTATTTTCAATGGTTTTGGTAAAATTTATTGCATTGCATTGAATTGCAAACGGGCTCGAATGCCATCACCCATTCCGGGGATGACGAATAATTTTATAAAATTTCAAATATGCCAATCTTTAGCTATCGGACGGAGGTTTGTTGTTGTTGTTACACTCGTTTTGTAACACGCATTGGGAACACGGAATATGTCAATCTGCCTGAAATATGGCACACAACACTGGAGTTCGAACTGAGATTGGCAACTCTGCTAACATTTAAAATTCACAATTCAAGATTTGGCAACTTTTGCTCGCAAAGACGACCCAATTTATTAATATAGGGTTATATAACTTCGTGGTAATTGAATGAATTGTAGTATGGAACTTATTTCCACTTAATAATATTATATTTGATAGGTGAAGTAATAAAAATAAATTGCATTCTCAAACCCCGCTTCGCAAGAGAAATTCCCCTAATTTTCATTAAATTTATAATATAATAAATTTTAATATCGCTTCCTATATTGTATTAGGGCACTGCGCTTACTTGCGTTGTACTGTGAATTCCCACACTAAAACGAGCGAATGGCCCTGAGGCATGCAAAGTAAGTTGTGCAGAAATTAATTTTTTGC
>JXPZ01001587.1:718-12481 GCA_001014575.1 Themira minor
GTTCAGCGCGTTTTTTGCGACGCTCGAGCGGAACATGTTTTCGTCCACTTTCCATATATTGAGGATATAAAACACTGCATCCTCAATGAACGGGTGTGTGTGGGTGACATCTAAATGGCACATCCCCTTCCGGTCATGAAATCGATACAGTTTTTTTCAATTAAATTGCCCGCCATCTTCCACCGCCGCCTCCGCCGAGTCAGTCAAATGGACGATGCCACCCGCAACAACAACGACGACAAGGACAGTGTTTCGATTCGGCCTGAAAATGACGATGACATTCCTCCTTGAACCTCGTTGACCGAAAATTTCCAATAATAATTGAAAATGTTGCCCGTCGACGACGCCGCTCTGATGATGGCATTTGCGGAATTTCACAAAATTGATTCGAATGCAAGGCACCGCAGGACAGAAAAGACCGTCGAAAAGAAATGGCCTATGCGCGATAAAAAATTTAAAGACTTGTCGTGGCTTTCGTCTGATTTGTGTTGAATTTGTTGTTGGCGACGGATTCATCGAAAGACGATAAACGTTGCGAAAAACAACTCGGATGTGATGGCTTAATTGTGGGGCCATGTTGACTTGAGGGCTTTTAATTGAAATTCCTTGTCCACACACACACACACATTATGCAATCGAGTGTGACATTATAATGTAATTTCGTATGCAATTTCCGTGTATGTTAACGATGTGTTTAGATTGGGGGATGGGCGGGCCCGCCGCTGACGACACTGTTGTTCAATTAGAACGGAATGCCGGAATGCCCCCGCGGACTGGCCGTGGGTAATCATTTGGCAATCATGAAAACATTTCGGATTCATTTTATGACGGGTCTGTTGCTGATGGGGCCCGATTTAGCGCATTGCGTCGTCCGTCCGAAGAAAAATGTGAAACACCAAGAAAAATTTCAAAATAATGTGGGAATTAATGTGAAGCGTCCCGGGCCATGAAGCACAGACACCGTCAGAGCCCCGCCCACGGACGGCACGGCGTACGAACGAATGAATGTTTTGGCAAACGTTCGGCGTTGGCCAAATTGAAACTTTGTCGTCCGTGGCTGTGCCCGCAAATCTCTGCCATCGCTCTAAACACACCCGCCCTCCCGCTGGCCGCCATCATTGTAATCGACTCATCTGCCAACTTCAAATTAATGGAGCCGTATATGTTGGAGGGAAAAGTTTTCGTACCTGAATGGGTTTTCCGCACTCATTCGAAATTTTATTTTGCCACGTAATGGTTTTCGCTTCAAATTTACCTCTTGTTTGATTTGAGAACCGACGAAAAATGCCAGGGGAACAGGTACAGGGGCCAACTATTGTCTTTGCGGTTCAACCCATTCGAGATACGTGGAGCGTACACCGAGCATGTCGTACCGAGATTTGCAAGACCGAGCGCGAGCGAGAGAGAGAGAGGGAATAAAATGTCTATGTTATGGCCATCCACCGCACTGCCCATCAACATCACCGTGATCATAATGGCGGCGGTAGTTGCTTCCTCAAAAGAGACGAGAGTGAGTGAAAAAGCGATGATGGCTTTCGTTTAGGACTTGACTAGCTCATGCAATTTCGCCGAGCAAATTTACTCCTCCTTTTCGGTGTATTCCAAAATATCTGCATTTTTTGTTGCGTTTGCTTGTGTGGCACAACGGAGGGTAGCAAAACGAGTTAAAACTAAGTATTTCGGGTGGCGAAGGATGAGGGAAAGAACAGTCTTTCGAAAAGTCGATATTTTTGGCAAGTGCAGCAACAGCTGGCATTTATGGCCAAATGTGAGAGTTCATCTGGTTTTCGGCTGAATTTCGCATTCTCTCAGCTCTAACAGTTCATTAGCTGTTTCAAATGGATTCTCAAAAAAAAAATAATGCCAAGTTCATCAAATCACTTAATGCACGTGAAACAAACAAACGGAGGTATAAATAATTTGCTTTTTGCGTATTTTCCGTTTGCCTTATTTGGTGTTTACTCGGCGAACCGGGAAGCGCTTCACAATAAAAACGAAAATCTACACATGCCAGCAGACCAAAAAAGCCAATCTTATTTTCATGAAATATTCATAGGCGCCATGTATTGCGTTCCGTGGCCCGCCATAACGAAATTTATGTATTACTCGCCAGAGCGATAAAAATTTCCCGCCGTTTTAGAGGCATCTGCTGGCGCACTTCATTCACTCACTTTTACGCCCGCTCAAATCACATTGCTTTGTTCCACTTCATTTGGACGCAGAAACAACGAACGAACAACAGAAACTGATTACTCAAGAAGGTAAACTGGAAATCTCGACGATAACCGCAAGGGATTTCAATTCGGTTTTCAATCATTTATTGCGGTTTTCGTCGGCAGTTGCTGAAATTGATTTGAAGCGTGCGGCTTTCGGGCACGAGCATTTTACACGAAATCGCCAATTAACTGAGGAAAGTATGTGACTTTAAGAACTCCCCAATAATATGAGCAAATTTACGGGCACATTGGTATTTTTTTTGGCAACTTTTAAGAGGATTTTACATATTTTCACGACGACGAAAAAGTTGTAATGCAAAAAATGTTGTCTCTCCTGCCATTTCGGGTATTGCGGTTCATCCTCGCGCTGGATGTAAATGGAAATATATTAACCAGTAGTTAGAGCATTTTGTTATTGTTGCTGGCACGGCATGGCGCAAACCCTCGAATGCCGCCAGCCATGGCGGTGTACATGCATTTTTATATTGTGATATTTTGCCATTGCCACTTTGGCTCGAGTCGATCCACTGCCGCATGCCGAAAATTCCATTTCTTGCTCGTTCGTGTGCGGTTGTTGTGTGTGCCAAGTTGACACCAGACGCTCGTTGGGTCTCCGAATTTATTGTCCAACATTTCGGGGGGTATAAGAATTAAAGGCAAAAAACTGCATGCGTTCGAGCTAAACTAATTTTCTTGGCAGTGCAGTGCGAAAAAACAACAACTTTCCTCATACATTTTCTCGAGTTTGACTTAATTTTGAACACCGACGTTCGGTTGATTTTCTCATTGATTTAACAGCTAGAGCCAAGCGGCGCAGTACATAAACAAATAAATACCCTATCACAGTGCCAAATAATTGCTAACCAATTTCCGTTCCGAACGGCACGACGGCAAGCGACAAAGTTTCAATGTTCCAAGGCAAAGATTTATCGGGTAAATACTCCCGTTTTTTTTGCTTTTGCTCCATGAAAGACAATTGCAGTTTTCTTTATCTCCTTTCCGTTGCTTGTTTGTTGGACGACAGGCTGCATTGTTGAAATAGCGTTACACAGAAGGGGTAAACGTTGGTTTTACACATTTTTTGCCTTCCCAAGCAATCCTTGGGGCGATTTTTTTAAATTTCCCAGCCCAGTGTTTTCTTGGGTTATCCCTCTTTCTATTTAAACTAATGCAATGCCTCGGCTTCAGTGGGGAAATCCCCACTAAGTCCCTCACAAGCCATTTGCTCAACTGTGTTGCACTCGCAGAGCGTTAGAGAGCGCCGGTGACACTTGAAATGCCCAGCTGACACCCGGCTGTTTGTTGTTGTCTCTGTGCCGGCGACNCCAGCGAGCCTCGGTGACACTTGAAATGCCCAGCTGACACTCGGCTGTTTGTTGTTGTCTCTGTGCCGGCGACTTTATGAGCTGTGTTGTCGGTGTTTTTGCCCGTGATTAATCGAACAATTTACATAATTATGAAATTTTCCGCGAAAAAAAAAATGTGTTTTTGGTGCAATTATTTTCAATTGCCCATCGAATTGGTCGAACTCGCAAAGCCTTAAATATGATAAATGGCACCGTATGGAGCTAATATCGCTTTTAATGTACTTTGCACTTGGAGCGATAGCGAGCGCCATTCATGTCGCCCCCACTGGGTAATATTCCGTAATAAATTGCGTTATCTGTGCCGCTAACAATGACCTGCCGCCCCGACAACAGCCAACCGAAAAACAAGCGTCCGTCGAGGCGAGTGCACGTGGTGTTTGCGCACAAATGTTTGCACGTCTGGCCGCAGGAGGACGGCCGCTTTCCATCTCTGGGTCGTCGTCGTCTGTAATGCAATTAGGCTAATTACTTTCGAAAAGGGGTCACTGGTACGGTGAAGCGATCGCAAGGCGAGTGAGCATCTTCCTTTTGCACGAAAGTTTCCCCCCAACATTTAAATGGCCGCTTAAATTTGCGCTCAAAACGAAGCAATTCATTTGAATCGCTTCTAAATACATGGGGAAATGAAATTTTTCATTTTCGGTGAACACAAAACTTTGAGGCAATTTATCATTTGCGTTTTTTCGTTGTTTCACACAACGGAAACGATAATTTATTATATTTCTGTTGTGCTCCACGACGCGTGGTTGGCTGCCGACTGACAAGGTTAACACAGTCGCAAAGGCGTAAAGCGAACTTTTGCTTTCACTTTAGAGCTGGCGAGCGTTAAGCGTGGGCCAAGAAAATCCCCCAGAAAATCAGTGCAAATCCGCAGGAGATACCTAAAGTCATTGCGACGCGAAACGTAACGAAGCATGCCACAAATAAATCTCTCCTTGAAATGCATTCGCGTTAGGATGGAGTCTGTTAATTGTGTGGGGAGGGCGGCAGAAATTTTATAATGTTTCCCTTATGCGTTGTCATGTTTGCTGGTCGGTCGGCCAACTTCAGTGTGTGCTTCATTAGATTGGCCATTATTGACATTGCCGAAAGTTTTCTCGGCACAGACAACAAGAAACTAGCAAAAACTAAATATGGCCGGCCGGTACGGTCAATCAGTCAATTACACTGCAACAACAACAACAGCTTGAAAGCTGAACAACTTTGCGAGCAAATTAAGCACAAACACGGAGCAAGGCTTGGTCGAAAAGCTCACACCCTCCAATGAGGCTTCGAGTAAGCATCTTCACTTCGCTCCCTTAAAGTTCCAGTTGACCGGACCTCTGGAATTTTCGGCTACTAAGAAAAAAACGTATTGCTTCATTTTCTCGTTGGGTCCTAATTATGCTGCTTTCATAGTTGGAACGAAACAAAGAAACCGACATTCTTGACTAAATTATAAACTTTCCGAAACAGCAGGGCTCTGGTTTTGATCATTTTGACAATTTCCGCACACAATTACCGCCGCAATGACAAACTCTTCAGCAACTGGGTGTTCGGTACTTTTTCGTTGCGGTGCGTCGTCGTCGTTGGGCACCGCAAAGTAATACCCTTTGTACGGTAATGTTTTACGGAATATTGCATAAATATGCTGGCATGGCTGATGAGCTGGCCGGCGGTTAGATTGAAGGAAATAGTTGAGGGCTTTGGGTTGTTAAATAGTTTGCCTCTTGTGTGTGTGTGGCGGTGGTGACGCTCGCTGGCGATGACACGCCAACCGACCAAGTGATTACCGTTGAAAATGAAATTTTCTTGTGAAAAATCAAATTGGCAAGCAAATTGAAAATTGAAAAGTTCACCTTCAAAATGCTGCCCTGCCCGTAAAATACAATACCAAATTCCCCATATCCTATTTGTGGAAAAAATTCCCAATTGGCCACGAACAACGAGCGAGCGAACTTCACTTCATATTCACCTCATAAATAAAGTATTTTGTTTGAAAATTCACTGGCCACGGCTTTTTGTTTGCTGCTAAGCAAGGAGGCTCTCCGCTGCCACTTCCCCTGCCCCTCCAGCCAACACATGTAAATGCATATACTACACGGCCACGACCACACCACACAACACCACGCCCGATGCCCCCCACCGTCTAACCAAACAAAGACTCAATGGAAACGCCCTACAGGCTCAGCCTCACAAATTCTAAACCGACCATGAAGCGTGCACTGAAAAAAAAACAACACGAAGGAAACCCCCAAAAATGACATCCAACGNCGAAAAAAAAAAACGAAGGAAACCCCCAAAAATGACATCCAACGGAAGTGACCAGAATTTCCTCAACAAAGCCAAACAAGGTATACAACAACAACAGCAACAACAAAAAATACGAAACACCAAATGAACTTTGATTCGTTTCGTTTTTGCGAAGCCCACCATGCAGTGCCGGGGAAGCTGTGTAAGGTGGCCGAATGCAACTTTTACTTATTGTGCTGCGTCTTCCGTTTTTGTTATTTGAAATTTTTAAAAATACAACATTTTTTGTTTGCCGCTTGCGGAATGGCCAAACTTTTGTGGTGCTCGCCTTATGGGTCACAATTTATGCATTCATGCATGGGTTCAATTTATGAACGACTCCGAACGAAACTCGGCTAGACAAAGCCGAGCAGCAGCCCAAATTGGACATGCCAACTCAATGGCATGGTGAAGAAATGTAAATAAATAACGCCACAATTGAGCTTTAGTAATTTATACAAAACTCCACTGATCACCCCCGTCACAAACAAGAGGGGCCGCAGCCACAAGCGCCACAACAAAAAGCATCGACAAACGATTCCGTACGGACAAACTATTGCCCAGCCATATATCATTAAGCGTTGAAGGCTGCTCGGTAAGACGATTCGAAAATTTCGACTCTTTGCCTTCTTTGCGGTTGGCATGTAAATTTTTTCATCGTCCGATGCTGTTTTTTCCCCATTGCTGACCATTAGCATTTCTGTTCATCTGTTCTCGGAGTTTGGTGCTCGGTGCTCGGCGCTCGGAGTTGGTCCAAGTAACTTTGCAAGTTTGCATTAAGTTTATATGTGTTTTTATTTCATTTCAATACTTTTTGTGGCATTTCGCTTGCCTTCTGCGACTGCAATGCTCACTTGCTCACTTCTGGCTGAATGCGTTTTTGACTGGTGCACTTTCTTTGCGCCAGAGCTGCACTGAGCGGATGTTGTTCTCCGTCGGGTACTTAGTGGGCATTTTTTGGGCATAAGCATTGATTAGATTGAGAGTTATGTGGCGAGCAGAGCAGAGCCATTTAAGTTCGGGTAACGAGCAAAAAGAGATAATGCCAGCATGTTTCCGAATCGTACATGAAAACATTGCTTGTGAGGAACAAGTTTCAAGATTATACGGACTTATTGGGTTTCCGATGTAACCACTACGGGGCTCATTAAAAAACCTAACGAGCTTGATGCACGATGAGTAGCGCACTTCTTTGGCAGCATTACGAATACACAGCACGACGTTGGGCTGGTTTTATGTCTACTCCCACAAATGTGGTGTCACTTACACCTANTGTTGGGCTGGTTTTTTGTCTACTCCCACAAATGTGGTGTCATTTACACCTATGTCTCCCACAGTGGGGTTCCACACATCGCAATGACCGCTAATTAAAAGCACTTTAACTGGCAGTTATTACCGTGTGCATTTCATTAAATTTCCTATTTTCTTTGCCATAATTGAGCTCCGCCATGGCACAACAATTTAGCAAAACAATTGTTTTTTGTAACGGAATCAGTTTGCATGTCCAGTGAAGTTGAAATTGATGTTTAGATAATTGAGTGTGTAAAAGACCAAATGAAATTATTTCAAAAGGAAACATTGTTAAGGGCATCATTAAAGCTGTGGCCCTTCATGTGGGACTCGATGCACTTCACAAAAAAAGTCAGATAAATTTATTACACTAACCTCTGGCGGAGTTAGATGTCAGACAATTGCAACGGACGCCGACGACGACGACTTTTAGGGCAAAACGCCAGTCAACAACGCCACAAAGCAACGTTTAGTATTTTCGGTGCATGTTGGTTTGGGAGGGGGGGCGACCTCCACGCCGAAAACCAAAGCGAACCGTACCGAACAAAGCCTATGCGAAGTAGACAGGGTGTTATTGCTGCTGACAGGGTTGTGAAGGCAACTTGACTGGCTGAAAAAACGATATACAAGCGACCACCAATACTCCGCAGGCGAACGGCGGGGGTTTGGGGACACAGCCAAATAGACACAATGACAATGACAGCAATTTTGCGTGCAATGAAATCTCAGCGGAAATTACAAGCTATTGTTTCTACGTCGAACAGCAACGACACTCGCTCGCCGTACCGCCCGCCCGCCCGTTCAACTCCCCCGGGAGCCGGAGTTTCCGCTTCGTTCCTGGCGTGGCTTTCACTCTGCTTTGCCACTGATTTGACATTTGAGTTTTGTTATTTCGTTCAATGTTGTTGTTGTTGCTTTGGTAGTGGTACAAGTTCGCCGCAAATTTCAAGTGGCGGCAACAAAAAACACGAAACGGATTTTTTTTTGGGTGATTTTTTCAATATCACGAAAGAAAGGGGACAACTGGTTATGCTTACCTTCAAAATTGCCCCTTTTTTTCTTGAAGAAATTTGAAACAAAGCAAANAAAACTGGTTAGGCTTACCTTCAAAATTGGCCCTTATTTCTTGAAGAAATTTGAAACAAAGCAAAGAGCATCTCAAAACGTGTTCGTCCTTTCCAATTAAAAAGANAAAGCATCCCAAAACGTGTTCGTCCTCTCCAATTAAAAAGNCCAATTAAAAAGAAATCCATTCCCCATTTTCCGTCTCAATAAAATATTAATAAAATGGGTAGCTCCATGCAAATGGTCCGTAATGGCAATGTGATACTTATAATGCAAATTCTCGAATTTCCCTAATTTGTCCATATTCTCAGGGAGGAAATTCAAAAAAATAAACATACAAGCTTTATAATCTTAATAATCAGTTTGCCGGTACCTATTCGAATGCTAACAAACCATTCAACCTTTTCGGTATGCCATGGTGAAACACACACACCGAAAATATCAAATTAAATTTTAGTGGCCCCCAAAGAAATGCCAACGATTTTATTGGGCGTGCGATGTTCGTTTTTTATACGATTTTTATATGCTCTTCAATGGGGACTACAATGGAACTTTCTAAATCAAGGAGAAATTTCGTTTTTAATTTTGTGCAATTTTTATGTTATTCTGGATAATATTTGGCCTGATTTGTCGTACCTTTTTCGGGGGGACGATTTTTTTCGTGCCATAAAGCGTGCAATCGCCATAAAAAATAACGCCGAAATGGCATGACAATAACACGAGAGTTTCGTATGCGTTCGTATGGCCATTCGACATTCAAGTTTATACTTCAATCAATTTAGATTAGAAACCGAGATCATATCGTAAAGATTAAGAGGCCGTGCGTCGTGCAGCAGGCCATTGTCATGTTCCTCATCCTCCCACACACATGTATCGCTTCTATTAACTGCCTTACGCTGTCATTGACTTAAACTGCTGTTGATGGTCATTACGGCGCGCAGATAATCACGACAAACTTGCCCGAGCCCATATGGAAAGAGGCACGCCAAGTACTCGCCAAGAAAAATCAAACAATTTTGATACAAAAACCAAATGCCCGGCACTCGTAAATTGTGATTATTACTGCAACACAAGTGGCAGGAGGCGCCATTATATGTCGCATGTGGCCCCTTGTGTTTGTCTTCGAGTGCTTCAGATTGGGCTTGTTCCACTGTTTGGCGACATAATAACGATATCAACGTGTCCCTAGCATCCACTGGTGTCACACAGAACATTTCGCACTGTCCCCCCTGCAATTTTGGTGGTAATAGTCTGACAGATGATATTCATATCCTCTTCAGAGAAGTTTGGCCGGGGCGGAGGCGAGCGTAAGACAAAACATCATGAGTTATTATCATTTCAAGGAGGGGGTGCTCATTGTATAAGTGGTCGAAATGATAAATATGGAACGCTGGAAGTTGGGAGGCAATTTGTATCAAGTAGCGGTCAGAATGTGTACAGAGTGCTTAAAAATTGTTCAAGGCGGCTTTAAGAGCCTCAGCGAGAACTAACATTTCATCAATCACTCCTTAAAGAGCCCCTGCTGCTAATCTCTCTGATAAACAATGCAAGGAATTCCACTTTTAGGCATTTCTCTTAAATCCCCCAGCAAACACTCAATAAGCTCTTGAGACGGACCCTTTGATTGGTATTTAACATTTTGACCCTTCTTTGAGGGGGCCGAGTGCTAAGAAGCTGTGCCGTCGCAGCCATTTGCATTTTATTAATCCCTTTAACTTTGGCTCTCTGCCTGAGACGCTCTCATTAAAACACATCAAATTTACGTACTATGGGAATAACTCTTTCGCGTGGCGAAATGACGGAAGACGAAAGGCGACAATGTTGCTTTTACGGCTCTGTGTCCTAATGATACGTGCGAGTCGAGTTGTATGGCGGCAGTAAATTTTATTGTGCTCGGTTTGTTTAGGAGGCACTGAAATGTTATTTTCTCTCAAAGAAATGACAAATTTGTTTCGTCTTTGAAGATATTGTTTATTGTTTTTGTGTAAATGTTCTGCAAATCATGTTTTCGTAAATCGCATGACCCTTTTTACTGAATTTAAAATACTTGGGTTGTCGTTTTTTCGGTGTCGCACCGTCCCTGGGGGTGGGAGGCCGTAAATGTCACTGCCAGTTAACCAGCACAGCCGTCATCATTCTATTTGCCACTTCCACACTGTTGACTTGTGCGGTATGACAAAATGTCCTATGGAAATAACAAAAGCCGACCGGCCCGGTCTGAGGGACCACCGAGAACGAGAAGCCCGCAGTAAATTCTTTTCGTTTCATTTCGCTTGGTTGGTCGTTTGCCTTTCGGTTTGTTTGCCTTTGCTCAACAGAGCCGGCCGAGTATGTACCTTCCAAGAAATTAGGGTCCTCCCATTGTTGAAGGGGTGAAACCCTTTTCTAAGTTTGCTATTTGGCTGAGTGCGGAAAACGTAATGAGATCACATGCATATAAAGCCCACTCATGGGGAATCTCCGCATGTGTGTTATGACAAACCGGATGGGCAATCTCTTCTGAAGTGGAGCATTTTATATTAAATGAGATGATTTTTTTTTTTTTTTTTGTGCTTGGTTCCACGTGGGTGGAACGAAACACGTTTTAAATTGACATTTCGTTACAATTGAAGTGAACTTTGATCGAGCTCATTCGTTTTCGATACACCTCGACTGAAGGCCACATAAATAAGCAATGGCGGCGGNCACTTTGATCGAGCTGATTCGTTTTCGATACACCTCGGCTGAAGGCCACATAAATAAGCAATGGCGGCGGCCGTGGCGAAAATAAGGCCAGCGAAAGTGAACTCTGGGGGCGCAAGCCGCAACGGCATGGCCCAATGCATATGCATGGCCGGGTACAATTTCAATAAATTAAAATTTATTTCCTCCTCAAACAAATGCACGAGCGATCCGCCGGCGGTGGCCTTATATATGACAGCTGTCACAGTAGCTACACCTGAGTGGCGCCTTCGTCGACCGCTGTGTGTATAAATTGATTCCGGCCGCCACAACCTCGACGTAAATACTCATTTCACACGCGAAAAATTAAAACAGATTCAGCATAATAAATACAACAACAGCGGCGGCAATAAACGTAAACAAATTCCAGTCGTTTCAAGGCCCTCGTCGCCGCTCTCGCACATTCGTTTAGTGAATCCGTAACGGTTACGGCCGTCGCATTCATTCGGCAAAACATAAAACATGCATATGTATAAGCCACACTCTCACACACACACACACACAGATGGTAACAAAGAAATCCGGTGTTAATAAATTAATGAATTTATTGAGGCTTGCCAACGATTTACGCAAATCTTGCAGAAATTGATGGTAAAATGTGGTCGTGACAGTAAAAGCGACCGCGGCTGAGTGAGAGAGAGCATATGGTGTTAAATTGAAATTTCGGAATATTTATTCCCTGTCAAAAATGATGATAAATTTGATAGACCATTTTCGCGATTCAGTACACAAAGGATCGCAACGATTTGGTAGTGAGCATTTCAGTGGGCATTGGAAAATCACAAAAATCGGTCTAAATTGGAGAAAATTTAAAATTTGAAATGGTACCCCCT
>JXPZ01001615.1:0-17083 GCA_001014575.1 Themira minor
TGCAATACCCAATTTCGTCCTGAATTTATTACCTATATAATCATTCTCGTTGGTACGTCGTAGAGTATACAAATTCAAAGCTCTACCTCAATATAAGCTAAACATATTAAAACCCGAAGTTCCTAGTACTATAAGAAAGCAAAAGCAGTCAAACTCCAAGCCAAGAATATTGGAGAACCAAGTTGGACCGATGATAAAACGTTTGGTTGTTTCTATCTTAATTTGTTTTTGACAATAGCATGGATTTGATCTAATTGTACAAAGTTATATGCTTGAGTGTACAAAGGCGACGGTAAGAAAAGAAACTGATGTGAACAGCACAAAAGGTGGAATGCTTATAGAATGTTGTTTCGTTCCGGTAGGGTATTTGCACTATTTTTATACGAACGATGAAAGTAAACAAAAGATGAAAACGTTCTACATTTTTCTGCAGCTCTTTGTGTCCAGTCTTGTGACGATTCTTTAAAGTTATGAATTAATTTGTATTTAAACATTTTTGTATTGTTTGTGTGAGTTCTAGTAATTCGTCATGTAATAAAATTCTATGTGAAAATATACAACCGACAACAGATAATTTTAATAATTCAATTTAACCTTAATAGCGCACAGTAGCACGGAACGAATTCGCTGACTAATTGTGTACATTCCATTCGATGAAGATAATATTTATGTTTGTCGCATATTTTCTGCTGTAATATAGATTTCTGTATGTTTTGTACATACGGAGGTAGTTCGTTCCTACTCCATTGGCTCCATAGAAGTACATTGACATTGTCATGATACTCAAAGGCTTCTTTTGCGCGTTCACTGTATCAAGTTTCTCACAGAGACCCTACTCTGTTCCCATTCAAATCTTGACCACAATATAAAGCATGTTGGTATGTGTCTGACATATGCCGGCAACATTGAAAAAACGTCACTTTTGAATCGAAGCATTCATGCAATTCACACATACAAACAAACGTGCACAATTTGCAATAGATAAGGAGGTATTAGAATGTAATGCAAACTACATTCTAGTGGCGATCGAAGGGAAAATAGAAAAACACGCTCAAATGTCATTGCCGTTGGATTCCGTTTTCATTCACAGTTGTACTTTTGAGTGCGGAAGGTGTCGTCAGTTCGTTTGTCGGAAATGTTTGAGAGACGTGCCAATGTGCAACGTCCTTCCAAGGGATATGCGAATCCGCGTCGCAACGACCAATTGCCGTTTCTGACACGCAGTCGCTTCAGCGCATTGCCACAATTTCGACCTTTGGAGGACGAGCCAGAGAATTTGACACTCTTCATGGCCTCATTGTACATAATCGATTTGTTCGGAGTGTTTCCGTTTGTCATATTGCCGGGCCTCTTGGTGCAGCTGGGCTACCTGGGAGTACCGTTGGTGCTGTCCGTAATCATGCTGCAGATTTATACATCCTACTTGTTGAGTCAGTGCTGGACAAAAGCCGAGATTATTGATCCTTCTATCGTGGAAAAGAACAGGTGAGCTCTTCGGCCGGTAAAAGTACCACTGATCGATTACGACTCTGGCAAAATAGATATCCATATGCAGCGATTGCCGAATTAGCTTACGGCGACAAAGCCAGTCGTCTAGTGAGAATTCTACTTGACCTAAGCATATTTGCCACTGGGATACCCAACCTAGTCATAGCATCTGAAAACCTGGAGCTGGTGGGACAGCGCATCAGCGGCGGGCGTTTTCAGATATCCTTCTGCTACTGGTTGCTTATACTGGGACTCTTCCTGTGCCCTTTGATGTGGATGCGAAGCCCCAAGAAAATGCGGTGTGTATGGGTTCGAATAACTGCAATATTTTATACTCATATTGGTGACTCCTTCATGCAGAAGCTTAGCCATTCTCTCCGTGTTTGTGGTGATTGTGANCAATTCTGTCCGTGTTTGTGGTGATTGTGATTATCCTGTTGTTGTGGTACTGCCTGTTCACGGCCGACCCCATCGGAAGACCATTCGAAGGATTCACGTTAGGTTAATTTTGTAGTTAACTCATTTTGTATCGTATCTCTCAGTTATAAGTTTAACGATTTATACATGGTATAAGTTCACAGGATTGCCACCATTTCTCAGCGTGCTTAATGGCTACAGCATTCTGGCATTCCAATTCGATATACATCCGATGTTGCTTACCCTCCAAATCGACATACGGAAATCACAAAAATCCAAAGTTTGGTTGGCCGCTCTAATTGGCATAAGCTGTGGGTTTTGAAACTCTGATTCGACAAATACATCGAATTACAAAATTATATATTTGCAGTAACGTGTACCATAGCAATTCTGGGCTTTGTCATTGCGGCTTACAAATTCGGCACGATGATATCGGACAATATACTGGAAACACTTCCCAAGAGTGTCCCCTTGTTCTGCCTTTTGATACTAATGGCGGTGCAGTTGTGTTTCTCTACAACCGTAGGCGGCTCGGCGATGTTCTTGCAAATAGAAAACTACTTGAAAATACAAGAAGGTAATTCACCAAGAAAAGCAACGTTTTAATTTTATAACCTTTGATTCTGTCAAAGCGGACTCCTTTAATATTATCAAACGATTACTCCGTGAAGCCAGTGACCCCATAAAGTACAAATAGTCTGAAACAGGTCCATATCCGAAGTTGATATGACAAAGTCCATCTGTATTTTGTGTCCTGCACGAATTAGAGATAAGTTTAGTTTCGAATGGTCATTGGAAAATATAGTTCAAGCTATATCAGTAATAAATCCCCTTTTGGCCAAACAACGAAGGCATTAAAGTATGCGCCACCCCGATGATAAAAATTTAAAATGACAAAAAAAATTTACTTTTAGCTTTCACGTTCAAAAGAATCGCTCTTCGCTCCACTGTGGTCGCTCTGGAAGTTCTCATTGCGGAGTTTGTCCCTGACTTTGACACACTAATGGACGTTGTTGGTGGCACCATTACGGGGCCCTTGGTTTTCATATTACCACCATTATTCTACCGACGTATAAGCGCAATGGAACGTAACCATCAACGCATCGTCTTGGAAGCTTCCTATGGATCCATACCTCTCGCATTGAATGATGACTGCCTCTCGGAAAACGAACTACTGTCTGGCCACTCACCGCGCTCTGTGAAATGGTGGTTCTGGAGGTGCACTCATTCGGTACGCCGTAATTTATCAGTACCGATAGCTGTGGTGTTTTTTGGGATTTCAGCCACGTTCATCGCCACGTTTTTGAATTTTTTCACAATTAGCAATTTGTTCAAAAATCAGTCACCATGTTTTGGGAATTTCACAAAATCACTCTAATGCCTTTGACTGAACCACTGTAAGAAGTAAAAATTCCTCAGCATTAAACCCATTGGTGGTGTTAGAGATTTCCCGAAAAACTCTCGAGATAAAACCATAATTAAATGACCACAATTGAAGTTTGGATCTGATTTCTGTAAATTACTGTAGAATTCTGGTGAATTTCTTTTATACCCAATGTACCGCAGGCGACGCAGGCTGGCAGGTATTTATTTCGAATTTGTTCTGAAGTCCATGGGAGCCTATTTAAATAGATTCTTATTTTATTGAGATTCCACAGCAACAACTTTAAGCACCACGCAATGGGCGAACAGCATCAACACAACCACCATTGCCCCGCCAGCTTCACTATGTACTATTTACTACCGCTTTGAACATCACCAAAAAAATTAAAATAACTATATAGATAAATATCTTTTTGTGTGAGGTCGTTCCACCTTTCTGTGTCCGGTCGGCCGGCAGACAGTGGCAGTGGCCTTAACAATTGCTACCATATAAAGAACAATGGGCTATAAAAGAGAAATGTATGTATGTGCGGTAGTTTCATGGTTCCCCTCTGCCGACATACTAAAATTAAATTACTCTCGAAAAATCAATATAACATTTGGCTAAACATTAATTATTTTATTTCGAAATCTAAAATTTAGTCATGGTTTAATAAAGTGAGTACTCATTTGTGTAATGAATACCATAAAGTTGATGATGGAGAATTTACTGATCAATTGGTAAGTTGTGGACTTCGACGCGAGCACCGATTTCTACAACTTCTATTCCATCGGCAAATCGGATATATTCGCGTATTTTCTTCAAGATGTGTCGGAAGATTTCATGATCACGGTGCACTGCTCCTGGACGGCGACGAGGTGGCAGTCTGAAACGAAATGAGCGCACATTTACTACCATGCAGTCTGTACGAAGCACATTTGAGCTCTGGCTACCTTTCGTTGTCTCGACGAATCTCAATTCGGCGTCTGCGTAAGTTACTACGCCGAGTGTAGTCGCGCACATAAAAGTGAACGCATAGAAAAATCATGACAATCGCAAGTATATGCACATAGAATATGCAATTGGTGAAGAAGCTGCAAAAAAAGTTTCGCTATTATCATAAGACTATCATTAATGCTGAAGGGATTACAATTTGTATAAGTCGTTCAAACTTTGAAGAATTTGGGAGATCTCCTTCTCAGGTGGTGGCGTTGCGTACATTTTCCAGAAGAAAAAATTTTTTAAAGTCTGGTCCCTGAAAATAGAAATTATCAGTTATGGTGAAAATACATATTTTAAAAGAACTGTTCAAAGTAATGTAGTTGAATGGGTATTATCGACTTATTAAATGATTTCGTTGTTGTTTTCTAATGAAGAAGCTCATTTTTTACTTGTATTAGTGTGTTCACTTGTTTGCATGGATATCCAATGTCACAAGTGGTTGTTGTTGTTATTGATGAGGCATCTTTAAGTNCTTTTTACTTGTATTAATGTGTTCACTTGTATGCATGTATATCCAATGTCACAAGTGCTTGTTGTTGTTATTGATGAGGCATCTTTAAGTTTGATTGACTTCCTCACCCTCTAGCCAGAATGTTTCTTTCTATTTACAATAAGCATACACACGTACCTATCGACTAGTCTAAATATATGTACGCTTATTCGCCGTTGTCTTTGGCGTAATCACGCCTTTTGGATGGAGCGTGTTTTTATCATCGGCTTGGCTTCACTTCAACAAATTACTGCGCATATGACCTCATAATTATTTTTATTATTTTATAATTATAATTATCTCGTTTTTGTTTTATATCAGTTCCTAAAGCTTCTTCTTCTTCAACTTCATGTTTCATCGCGGTTTTTTGCCTGCTATTTCCGTCTATTATTATTTGTTGTTTGTTTGATTTTGAATATTATTTTATTAGATTTGTACATTTATCTGCGATGATTCACCCCCATTGACGTACTACACCACCATCCCAACATACATATCGATGGCATCATTAAAAGCACGGATACGTACTGTCGTACCAGTACGAGGCCGTGTGCTGACATTCTGAATGGAGCTAATGAAATTCTCAAAACCCACGATACCTGTCTGTAAACTACAACGGAATACCGAATACTTCCACAAGAGTATGAAATGTTGCACACCGCACTGTTATCAAGGGATTGGCGCGACGCACCATGAACANATACCGAATACTTCCACAAGAGTATGAAATATTGCACACCGCACTGGTATCAAGGGATTGGCGCGACGCACCATGAACAACGTCGATTACATTTGCAAAACAACCCGTGGCTAAATTGAACGAATCATCTTAAAAAATGATTGTGTAAATTGTAAGTTCCGCTAAGAATTTATACAAATTTCACTTTTCATTTCCTATTGACCCAAATTTCTAAAATTAAATCGATTTTCTAAGTTTCGTTGTTCCATTGTTCTCTTAATCAAATTTGAATGAAGCTCCATTCCACTCCAGGGCTTCTCAACACAACACAAGCCGATTCGTTAAAACTGCGTTGAGTTTTTTCGGGTAAACACTGCGAAATACTTAGAAATTTTACATTTTTATCAATTGAAATCTCATTAAGCTCACACCATAGTTTTCGCACCACATCACACCACTTGTAATGGGAGAATGCTTTCTAGGTGGAACCTTTGCAAATGGTTAAGACGTTTACCACCTCACTGATGACTCTTCACTTTTATTACATTTTATTCGTACTTTGAGATTTGGAAGGCGTTTCGTACGGCAAAAATTGTGGTCAAGTTTTCAACAGTATTGATACACATTTTCGTGCTTGATAATATCGGCCCGCTATGAGTGAGCAGCTCTGAATTATTACTGCAGGGGGTTTGCTGAACTGCCGTCTTTGCCACTTCTCCATCATTACCGTACAGTCTTTCTCATAGCGTGTAAGTGTTTTTGTTTTTGGTACTTTTTAGTTTGGAAGCGTGTGTTTTTTAAAGTTATTACAGTTTTTTACAGTGGGTCAGGGAAACGTGCGTTAAATGGACAAGGGAAATGAGGGAGAGTCCAAATGGATGGCAGTAAGATGCTCGTGCCTCGTGTTGCTCTTTGTGTGAATGTGCTTTGAGTAAATTGATTTCGAGCGATTCGCTCTTAATGATCTTTTATTTAAAAGTACTTAATTTTGGCTTTACGCAAAGAAACAATAAGAAGAGCCAAACATACAATACGAAATGCGAAGAAAGGAAAGAGAATAACCCATATACAGAGGACAATAGAAAATCACCTTGGAAAGTGCACATTTAAATTTCCTAAACTTCTTTCTTTTGTACTTTCAAAGGCGTTCGCAATTCACCCATTTCATTGAATAGTCATTGAGAAGTACTCTGGAAAGTACAAAGGCGCACCCACCAAGAAATCAAGATCGCAGATGTTCAGCACTGACTATATAGAAAGAGTTCTATCGTTCCTATGGCGTCAATGGAATAGTCTATTTCCGTTAGTTATGCAAGCCTAAGGCTGGCAGCCGGCGTTACATCGCGAAGGCTTCGCGGTTACTGAATGAATATTGTAATCACGTTTTTAGTTAATTTAAAAATAACTAAATAAGTATATAATTGATTATTGCAAAAGCGGTAAACAGCCTCTTCATTTCTGTCGCTGACGCTCTCTGTCAGAGTTTTGTGAAATGCAAAATTAATTAAATTGTAGGGAATGTGTTCTTTCCGAGCCAGCGCTCATTCAAACACTTGTGATTATAAATTCGAACTACATCAAACNTTCTTTCCGAGCCAGCGCTCATTCAAAAACTTGTGATTATAAATTCGAACTACATCAAACACAAAACCTCGATCGGTGGATTCGTCATTCGTTGAGAAATTTTAAATATTTCATAAATTTTGTGTATCTGAGATCTCAAATATGAATATGAGAACTATTTTTCCACTTACGTAAATAGAAGAAACATTCCACAATAAATGGAATGTGGTTGCACACAGGCCGACATACACTCATGTTGGCCGAAACCAACGGAATCTGAGGGCGGCCCTCCTCGCTTCTTGAACTTTTACTTATAATTATTTGTAATTTTGTAAATTACTTCAAATGAGTTTGTGAAAACTTTCATTTTCAATTTCTATCCGTTTCATGCGAAAATCATTTATCATTATGCTCTCAATGTGAAATTCTACACAGAGAATATGCAGTTTCGAACGTCTTCTGGAATGTCAATGTGGTACGAGTAACTCGAAGAAGTCGTCATAGAAACTGCACGATAT
This sequence comes from Themira minor, assembly GCA_001014575.1. NCBI lineage: Eukaryota > Metazoa > Arthropoda > Insecta > Diptera > Sepsidae > Themira > Themira minor. Next base: position 7,521 of record JXPZ01001615.1, read on the forward strand.
TACTGCCGTACTACCGACAGTACTAAGTAATAAATAAATATAAAAAACATCAACGCAAATAAAAGTCTTCGATGTAGTCCCTAATGTAACAGTCTGTTAATTACCTTTAGTGTGGCTCGAATGTTTTAGAGTTTGTTTTATTTTTCCTGTTTGCTCGGACCGTCCCACTGCACTTCATCACATTCGTCCTCCTACTCGCGCCATGTATGTTTAAAAGGAGTCTGTGTCTGTAATCTCTGAATACATGTGCGTGTAATTCGTCTGGATTCGCTTTGATGATGCCAAGCATCATAAAGACACACTTAAATGTTGAAAATGATTGTTGCCCAGGTAGCCTGTCATATATCAACGTTGAAGTTTTAGACCCAACATGCAGGCGTGTGCAGCAAGTCACCGCAAATATTTTAATAATGTACATGTACTCATCGCATGTGCCACATTCTTTTCGAAAATCTGCAAGAATTCCTGGATACCCTCTTACAGAGTTGGCCTTGCCAATATCTGACTCGTACGAAGCCAATAATTTATAAATATCACGTGGACAAATTCATCATCAGCTCGGACAGACTTGTCAGTGGGGATCGTCAGCATCAATATTGCGTTTATCAGTTTCATGCCAGTGCGCATGCGTACCGCGCGGAAGATAAAAATAGCCTCCGAAGATGGTCAGGGAGTCTAAAAAACGGCCAAATGTTTTTGTCTTTTCCATTATTATACATATGTATGAGTGGACTTGTAAATACCCCGGCCCCCTGTCACGGGTAAATACGAGAGCGGTTTATATATANTTGTAAATACCCCGGCCCACTATCACGGGTAAATACGAGAGCGGTTTATATATAGATACCCGCCGTTTATGTTTGTGGTAGGCTTGATTCGATGAAGGTTCTAGATGTGTAACACACACGTGATCATGTGGCCGTGTGGTAGGTAAGTGCCACAGCCCTGCGATATTATCGCTCAGCGAAGCTGGCTACTCAACAGGTGAGATATTTGAACGCCATCACTTATGATAATTGTGTTTATTTTAAAAAGAAACAAAACGTTTCCTTCCGCTATTAACAGCGCGGTCGGTAATTAATGACATTTTCAAACGAACAAAACGAAATACCACAAGCCGTTTAGTAGAACCTCGTGGGGGTTTCTCTAGAATTAGTAGGCGCAAAGAGCGTATGTCTTGAAATGGGTATCAAAGAGAGCTACCTGCAACATTAATCCACACAAAATCACACGGTTCGTTTGTAATTATTCAAATGAATTACTCTGCCACATGTACCGACGCATATGTAAGTATATATTTGGTTCTTGTATTGTTTCCTTTGTCGGTAGTTTGAATCATACATCTCTGTGGAGCACTGTACAACTTACATTTGGGTATGAATTTACCCATTCATGTGTGCAATAAAACCATAATTTCTTTGCTGCTTCTTGTGTTCAGGTTTCAATTGTGATGTTCTCTCTTTAATTTAATGTTTCAACGGCTTGAACGAATATAAGGCTTTTTTCCTAAGTTGAATAAAACCATAAGCGCATGTTAGTGTCCCAATGACGCGCCAGATTAGCTTAAACGAGTTACAATTATACACACACAAACACTTTAGGTGTGATTATGAGGGGATGTTCATGGTACGCAGTGACGACACGGTAGTGATGAGTTATTTTAATTAGTTTTGGGTTATTTTCTCAACGTACAATTTGAACTGTTCGGGCAAATGTGTATAATTAAGAACGACTTCTGACCATCTGCAGACCGACATATAGCGCTACGGCTAAACAGAAGAGATTAACTAAAATAATGAAATGTACCTACAGGTGGTGTTTGCCGAAACCCATGCGTATGTGTGTGAGAAAACGAGATAGAAACAAAACAAATTCTGAACGATAGAATTCTTCAAATGCGGATTATATATCACTTTCAGGCATGAGGGTCACAAGAAGTTCATTAAACCCCAAAATATAAAAATCATCATGGAATTTGCTAAAATGCTTTTCTTTTAATCACTCGTGAAGAACCAAAGCCCACGCTGTCATTCCTAATTGATCGCATCTACCACGTAGATTGAAAATGTATAACACCCGAATAAGAGTAACTTAACTACTGCTCAATACGAACACGACAAACAATTGTTCAGATTGTTGTTGACCGGCGAAATTAGGAGAATGTCCGTTAAAGTATCCTTGGATGTTCTCCATTCTAGCCACTTTCCCACTTTTAAGACTCGATAACGGCATAAAATTTGCATAAAATACTTAATTGCGTAAAAAACAACAAATACGAACAATAGAACAACACTAGAGCCACTTGTACAATGTTGAGAGAAACGTTATGTAAATACGTAAAAATGGAGCGTACTTACACATCGGACGATTCTGAGAACCCACTAAACCCGAGGCGATTCTTCTACTGATTTCTCTATAGTCAGCCTCCAAAGCATCATCATTTAATAATAAAGTTTATGGAGATCTAGCCGATACATAATGGAATAGTGTTTTAAGGTTTGCAAAGAACAAACGATGGAGGCCTCTTTAAAACTGTGATAATGAAGGCTTTTTTCGAACGGGGTGCACTCAAAAAGAATTGCTATTTACTAAACGACATTACGACGAACTTCATGAGACGCCGGTTGTTAAAACTTTATTGCTCGTTTCAGTTATCTAAGACAGTCGGCGGTCCGACTTAGACCACTCCAGGTCAATTACTCAAATTAGCATGATGCCTCCGCGCGGCTCACTCAAAATCTCGCTATATGTGAGCTTTTACGGACTGACTTGGTACGCATAATTTAACAGATTATTGACATACATTATAAATCGATGGCGGTTTACTAAATTGCTTTAAATCACTATTTTCATAGCTTGCCACAGACAATTGATTGAGTTGGCGTGCATGTGTATGCGTTTCCTTTTTAATGATCCTTTTAACAATGGGTGATTTCCGAATACTGGGTTTACCGAATATTGGTGATTCTGTCGGATTTCGACATATAACTTTGTGCCGCCTGCTCTACCCAATGACCTTAAATACATTTTGTTAAGTTTAACGTAATTAACTCTTGGATAAATATTTATTAGCGTTTTTCGCGCAATGTACTTTTATTTAAGTGGCGGTATTTTAAATACAAACACAAAAGAGGAACCGAATTCCAAGCAACAACAAACGTTCTACCAAAAAAACAGCGGGCCGCTACCAGTAAACATTATAAAAATAGTGTGCGGATCATTTCGACGGTAGACGCTGTTACTAATGAAGATGTGCAGGAAGACAATAATGTATAAATAGACGAAATGTATGAGTACATATTCCATTGTATATCCCGCAAACAATGCTAANGTATAAATAGACGAAATGTATGAGTACATATTGTATTCCATTGTATATCCCGCAAACAATGCTAAAAATCAAAAAAGCCAAACAATAAGAAACTGCAAATTACGCAGTTGAATAAACTACAGATGGACGTTCAATGGAAAACAAACATGAAATTGCTAAAAATGTTTGGAAACACTACGATTTACGCGAATCCAGACAACCAAGGCTGTCGGCTGCTGCATACACGAAAATCATAGTGTGCGCTTACTAAGCACATCATCAAATTAACTTTAAGCGAGATGACCGACCGTGTTGGTCTGACGAACCGTGTACACATATAGCCCGCTATCATCATTATAATCCACTTCACAAATTGCCAATGTCGTTTAATCAACCGTCGCAGCAACTCGCTACACTGTATTTGAGTGGAAACCTCAAAGTGATGTGATCACCGCCGTTTGTGCGTTATCGAATCTCTGTTGTTTTCCAATTATACAAATGTTATTAATCCTTCTTTGCTTAATCCTATTACAGTACGAAATGATTGAATTAATTATGTTGGATGCCATTTGGTCTCCTTGAATGTCAATACCAACGACCACTTCTCACGCCATACGAATATCTGACAACAGTTCATCAGTTCGCCATCCAAACGGTATATGCCATATTGTATTGTATGTTCACGCTTTTAAAATACAATTGAAACTTTTTCTGCACGATTGAACGTTTGCGTGGCTTGTCTTGTATTTTCTTCATATTCGCCGAACTGTGACAAGATCACGGCCATGGCAAATGTCAATTTCATTATTTTCTTAATTTTTTTCATTTTAATGTGACGTTTTTCGACTGACTTACTTTCTCCACACGCTTTGCAGGCACCGATCATACACGAACAACGCATGTACGGCATCTTTTACATTTGTTATTTATTGCGTTTGCCAATAAACCTACCGCCTTTTGAGCGATCTTTACTTGATCCCCTGATCTTCAGCATTCGGCTTGATTCACAGGTACTTTTACAGAATTTCTCATGCATTTACCTACTTTTTCCGCTTCAATTAGTTCCTCCCATGACAGTCGAATATTTGCTATTTGTCACACATTCACGTCACACGTAGCTTGCGATTGCGTGGACGTATTTCCTCAAATGACATCTCGATAGACACAGACCAAAGTGTGACGACGGCGTGTGAGTAAACACACATATGAAACACAAATTGAGATTCCGGTTTGAATGGGGAGAGGGGTACAGAGTCTACTTTGTGAGAAAAGCGATAAATTTTGTTCTGATTTGTGGTCGTCTGAAGCGTTATATTTATTTGTTGACAAAAACTGCTGGGTAGACTTGGGGCGCCATGGCGTCTAATGCCATGATCATAGATCATGTTTATGGATACTGCGACACCCACACGCCTAATGTATAATTCGGGTTCTCAAATCCGCCTGCGGTACGTTCGCTTACAAATCATAGGTTATTGCCGCAATAAAATCAACCTATGCAAACATAAAAAAATAAAATCATGACGATTTAAAACGATTTTTAAGTTAGCACTTTTATATATACTCAATATCTGAACAGTAATTATTGTTCTAGACATGCAAGATGGCATAGTAAAAGTTTGAAGAGCTACTCTGATAAGGAAACTGATAAAATTTTATGCAGCGAATAAAATTAATTCGAGATATAATAGTTGTTAGTTCGGGGAAAAAGTTGCTATTAAATCCATTAAATATTACTATAAGAAGCCATCAATCGAGCGGCGCAGCATGAATCCTGTCGGTCTTTGCAAGAACATCGTTAAGTAGAACAGCTGCAAACGGACCCGCTGTGAACATATTCAGAGTTAATTGCAATTAAGTAAATTGCATTGCCGGCTCAGAAGCACCTCGGGAACCACCGTACTTGTCTCGTATACATGGGCAGGCTTATACACGTATTTGTGTGAATTTCCTCTGCAGTTGCGAATATGAAACAGCGTCCAAAGGTATACAGCAATGAAACAACATTAAGGTGTGAAAATCAGGAGAAGACCGCAAATCTTCTTATGCAGTTCGCTTCGTCGGGGTGTTTACTTGCATTCTGAAATATTCAAAATGAATTCGCCGCTCACAACGCAGACAACTTTGCGACTCCCAACTTCTTGGAACTGAGGCTCTAATAACAAATGCAAATTGCAGCGGGTTATTGTTATTAACACAAACTTTTGCATATCCCAATTCGAAGACCTGTGCACACGGCAATCGTATCGAATGAGAGCAATTCGAAAATATTCCACAATAAGTATCATAAATATTTGTCTTCCACAATGTTTTCGGCATAATTAGGATTACACAAGCAATTGGGTCACTTGAATATATGCTATTAAACGACGACACACGTAAACAGATTCTATTTCTTGAAAAAGGTTTTGATTTTTTCGGGCTTTACAAATTGTTTTATTGGAATTAGACAGTCTGACGACCTTGCGTCGCCCTCCCTCATCGGTACTATCGATTTCGAAATTTCAATACCAACCAAAACTAACAACAAGCGCTACAAATTAATTAACAAAATTGTTACTTCCCCATGTTTCGGCAGACTCTGATTGTTGTTTCACAGCAGTGGTCAACGTTTTGATGCTTCATAGCAAACATAATAATTTCAAGCCACCGATGGTTGATCGGAAAAAATTCTTCATGTTATGTAATAACATTACGGGGTGTGGCGCTCCCTCCATTGGCGAACACTTGTTCAACTCTTCTAATCAATAAACATGCGATTTGTCGGTCTTGACTCGTCGGGATTGAATAAATTTATGGATTTTTTGTGTGTGGAGTTCGCTTCAAATCAATAATTATTTTTAGGAAAGAAATAACTTCCGTTCTGTTGGCGAATTAAAGTTATTGTTCATTGGATTATCATGAGATTTTTAGTTAATTGAAAATGCAAATGAACTTTGATGATTTTCGACCGAGTCCACGAAGGTACGTGTTCGCGAGCCGTTAAAGCATAATTTAGAATTCTCTTTTGGATGCCGTACTTTGCGTTGTCGAGTCCACAGTGGGAACTCGCCGAAGTTCGTCGTGGTTGTCGCAGTGTGACGGGCGGTACGAGGGGGAATGTCAATAGCCACTTAAATTTTGTGAATTACATCAATATCTTTTTATGATGGGCTAAGGAAATCTGTGCTTGTAGCGAACTACAGAAAGTAAATTACGAACAGCGAGAAGAGAGTTACTAACGAAAATTAAAGTTGAAAGCGAGTGTTGGTATAGAATGTTGAAAGTTGTTTGACGGCTATAAGTCCTACCTCATGCATGCCACTTCGCTTCGTCGCATACACGTAACCAGTCGAAAGGTGTACTCTCCTCTCCCGCTGCCACCCCGTCCAGTATTTAGATTTTAGTTTCTATGTTATGTATTTTTTCTATTTCCATTACTAACTGTGACTGATGGAGCAACAAAATACTCAGCTCCGAGAAATAGTCAAAATTAATTCGCGGCCGTCAAAGTGGAATTCTTCGGGTGGCAACATAAAGAACACAACCATCCGCAGAAGCCAAAGGGAGAGAGCGAATTTAATTACTCTTTTAATGGTGATAACATCGACACAGCCGGGGTTAGTACTATGGAAAGTTCGAAGCTTTAACCTTATTATCGCCAATCGATGTGCCGAGATAAGAGCCATCGCGGATGTGAAGGCATGTTAGATGGGATTTCGTGTCATTATCCTCTGCCATGTTTCTAACTCCGCAGCTTCTTTCAGTTGGGCACGCAAAGCTTTGCGTGGCTCGGTCAAAATGTCTGCTCCGATCTTCTAATGGGGCGTGCTTATAAACAAACACACACACGCACATTCAGTCTGCGATCAACTTTTGTCATGTAAATTGACGACTTAATAAAATTTTGCGAAGAGTGGCAAAACGATGCTACGCAAATAGTCATGCATTGTTGCAGGAAATGAACATGAACATAAAAAAACATATTTTCGAAATTCCAAATTAGAAAGTATAAACAGATACCATACATTTGCCTTTCCAATAGTTAAAACACTGACAGAAATTTAATAAAAAATTATATTAAAATTAAAGAGCTGTTATAGTTGCAATAATTAACATTGAATTAAACATGCATGCCGACTTTGCCACTTGGTTCATAAAGTATGAGTAGAGAGAATTACACACGTATGCAATATACTCATAGCATAGAGCAAATATTGGCATCGAAANAACACACGTATGCATATTCTCATAGCATAGAGCAAATATTGGCATCGAAACCTTTCTCCGGAGGCCATTGTAACTCTATGGGTTCTCTCCAGTGGATCACTTTCATTCGTCGTCATTGACGGTTGGCGGAAGAAAACTCGCCAACAGGTTTTTATTCTCACACAGAAATTCGGTAATGAAATCATGATCAAACTGATAACAACAACTCAAATCAATCAAGCGTTTTATGTGTCTGCCTCGAGACTCGCTGGCATACACTGGGCCGATGCATTTGCCGAGGTCATAAAATAATACATACGGTATGATACATAAATAATTAAATGTTTGAAAGATGCTTTGCCGTCGCATAGATTCTTTATTTTGGTTTTTTCGACGGCCACAGCAAAACAGAAATTTACTTTCTCTTCTCCGTATTGGGATGTGACTGTTTTGGTAAATAACTTTTAGTTGATCTGAGGTTCCCTGACTTCTACTCTGAGAACGGCTGATGATTCTACTAAATACCTTGCAATTGCAATGGGAATTGGGCAAATATGCTCACTCAAATATGGAATGATTTTATGATTTTATTTATTTTATTTATTTAGATTTAAATTAAGTATTTCGAACGACTATTCACTATATATGTCTAAAATGTCTTCGTCGCTATGAGGGCTCAGACCTGTTTCCACATTCATAATTGGAATGCAAGCAACATACGTTGGGGTCTATGAGAAACACGTTCTACGAAATGGCGCCAAGTGTATTCCATAAAAAATATGGGAGTACTGCACGAACAGGGATTGCACTGAATTTATATGGAGGCCTAGCTTGGTTACATATACAATAGCACTAAGCATAACGTTATCAACAAAGCTTTTTCGCATAAGTTCATTGAGATAGAATTTTGTTTATATGCACGTGGGGCCATTGCAAACTACGCAGATAATGTTGGACTCAAGTGTAAGGGATTTTTGTAATTGTTAAAATAACCACGTACGTCTGGCAATGCTCTGCTAAGTTAAAGAAGTTCGCAATAATATTATGACGAAGTGTTACGGTTCACATAAGCGCTCAGCAATAAGAAGAAGCCATAATGTTATTGACGAAGATGGCCTACTCTCCCTTTCTTTGTCTGCATTGATCTTTTAGGAATGAAGCTAATTTTGGATTGTTAATAGTATGATCGATGGAAACATGAAACTAAGAATGTTTTTTGGAATGTTTCTAATCCATCATCCATGTAATTTAAGCGACTTACTTCCTATGCCGGCTTTGTTGTTTTCTTGCCCTAGTCGATTTGATGATTGGGGTGATTGCATTTGAAATTCGCACATTTCGATATGTTTTTCATACATACATATAGGTATATATNTGTTTTTCATACATACATATAGGTATATATAAATACATATTACTTTATATGGTGTAATCTACTTTCGATACAAGTTCCTAGCGTGGCCTTCTCAATACATGACACACGCATTTTGTGGCCGTCGCAGTTATGCCCAGCACACAGCTAAGCTCGTGGCAAGTGTCTGCCTTTTTCGTTATCTTCCCGATACATTGGCTCTTCAATAATTGAACTTTTTCTATATGCGGTGTACACACCAAAGCCACCAGCATGATGTCGGGAATGGCAACAAGATCTTTCCTATGTTGCATAGTTGCAGATTACCTCTTTTCATACACGCACACATTGCTACTCATATGTACAAATTGAAGACGTTTAAATTGTGGAGTCACTCTACGACATTATCTGCGCACCTGAATTCTATTTTTATAACCACATGCAATAGTGTATTCTTTCACATAGGCTCACAGCAAACCAACGAACGGACGCACAAGCACAAATATTGCTTTCGTATAGATTCATGCAACAATAACAAGTGTATCGAGTAATACACCCCGTTTGAATCTAGTATTCTTGGTCATCGAATTTAATCGCATCACGCATATGCACATGCACTTCCCTACATGCCACCCAACTAGTGGCACTACTAATTATTTCACCCATTTTGTAACACCCTGCAGTAAAGTGGTATTATATGAATAAACATCCATA